>JAQGBT010002223.1:0-25437 GCA_034698585.1 Disparrhopalites patrizii
CTCTCTCTTTCTCTCTCTTTCTCTCTCTTTCTCTCTCTTTCTCTCTCTTTCTCTCTCGTTCTCTCTCTTTCTCTCTGCATGTCTCTCTCACTGTAGCAAATCTCCCTCATAAGAGTTGGCACCCTGTTTAACTAAACTAATCCCTAATGCAATTAGTGTCCAACGTGGGAAGTCAATCCTACCCTAATGTTGGTGACACATCCTCCTCCCTTCTACCTCCTCGCTCCCGCTACGTATTAAAGGACAGAAAGCAACGAAATAGGAGATGGATATGTGCCGGCAGCGAGAGGAAGCCCCAAAAACATTCAGAGGCATGGAAATTACGGATACATACAAAACATACAAAACAGGTACAGAGATTGGTAAAATAAAATAAAAAAGTGGGCGGACAAGATAAAGGGGTAAAAACGCGGAGGAAATACTAGAGAAACTAAAATACAGAAGAGCAGACGAAGACAAAACAAAATATTAAGGATTAAAAGAGATCCAGGAAGAAGAATACAGGAATATAGAGGCGCTGAGATGGAGAGGAATTGAAAGGCCTGAGATAAGGGCGAAATATGTGAAGGGACGAAGAAGGCTTGGAGAGATATAAGAGGGAGGGAATACGTGGAGGGAAAGAGAGAGAGAGGGAGAACAGAGAAACAAAGAGAGAGAGAGGAAGAACTGAGAAATAAAGAGAGGGAGACGAAAAACAGAGTAATAAAGAGAGAGGGAGACGAAAAACAGAGAAATAAAGAGAGAAAGGGAGACGAAAAACAGAGATAAAGAGAGAGACGGAGACGAAAAACAGAGATAAAGAGAGAGAGGGAGACGAAAAACAGAGATAAAGAAAGAGAGAGAGACGAAAAACAGAGATAAAGAGAGACAGGGAGACGAAAAACAGAGATAAAGAGAGACAGGGAGACGAAAAACAGAGATAAAGAGAGAGAGGGAGACGAAAAACAGAGATAAAGAGAGAAAGGGAGACGAAAAACAGAGATTAAGAGGGAGAGGGAGACGAAAAACAGAGATTAAGAGGGAGAGGGAGAGGAAAAACAGAGATAAAGAGGGAGAGAGAGAGGAAGAACAGAAAAATAAAGAGAGGGAGGAAGTACAGGGAAATAAAGAGAAGGAGGAAGTACAGGAAAATAAAGAGAGAGAGGAAGTACAGAGTGATAGAGAGAGAGAGAATGAACAGAAATGTAGAAATAGGCAGAAAAAAAACAGAGAATTGTAAAGAGGCAGAGGGAGAATAGAGAAATGTAAAATAACATTGCGAGAAAATATGGATGCGGGGAAAAACAAAATACTAGAAACAGCAAAAAACGAAGAGAAAGAGAGAAGTAAAAGCAAGAGAACAAATCAAAATGAAAAAGGCATTAAGTCAAGAATTGTAAACACTTGAAGGGAAGACACATCAAAAAGTCAAAGGAAAATGAGACATGAGATGGGAAGAAAGAAGCAGAAAAGTAAAGATGAGAGAGAGAGTAAGTATTTCATCTGACACTAATTGCACACATTGCCTCTCTGCATACCCTAATATTATTCTCGTCCAAGAATCTCCACTTTCACTGACTTCCCCCTTTCCTCTCCCATCTGCTGTAACTTCCTCCCTAGGCAAACAATGAGTACCAAGACCAAGGTAAGTTATTTATTCTAGGAACTAGCAGAAAAAAAATAATATGCTCCCCCAACTACGTCTCCTGCCACTCCACCGGGGAGAAAGACAAGGAGTATTATGTGACTTCCATAATAAGGATTTACTACATAATAGAGGAATCTCAGTAGTAATGCAGGGGAAGGGGAAAAAATGGGAGGACCAGAGAGGAAACCTAAGGACAAGGAGGAACCAAGGGGTAGAGAAGGGGAAAAAAACTCTGGAAATGACAAAGTGCGAACGAGAACATTCTTTTCTCCGACGAGAGTCAAGTCCCATTAGAATTTTTTTTTATTTCCTCCTTAATATTATTAGAGCCGAGAAAACTCCTAATAACAACACGTAACTACCCCCAAAAGAAGCCCTGGCTGTCCTCCTACCACACGGAAAGTAAGGGCACCTACTCAGTGTGGAAAATAAAATATTAGCTCCACATGTACCACTATTATTTCTTTTTTTTTATGTTGTAATAATAAAAAAAACTACTCCTATTTCACCAACCACCACCTACCATAGTCACAATGCACTCCCCGAAAAAAAAGGTACATGCTGATCTATGTAGGTTGAGCATAGTGTGAGGGCTAGAGAGAGAGAGAGTCCGAAAGAGAGAGAGAAAGATAAAAGAAAAATAATGTGGAAGGAGCCAAAAAAGGAATGAGTGATTTCACCGCAGTTGTAGCATAAAAGGCAAATGCAACACACGCCACCACCAACACCAACTATACCATTTGCCCATGAATAATACATGGAGACAGTATAAATTGGTAAGCATGGGGGGAAAAGCCCATCTAAATTTATATGAATCTCAGGATTCTACTAATACAACCCTTTACATGGGCTACTTTCCCCTACTACGTTCGCTTTGTCAGAGAGACAGAGGAAGAAAGTGACGGAGAAAGAGAGAACAAGAGAGGGAACAAGAGACAGAGAGAGAGAGAGAGTTGGAAGAGTGAGAGAGCACGTACATGTATTACAAGAATATAAAAATACACCCATAAAAACTTGTGAAATGTTACACTACCACAAAAAAAAATAGGTGGAAAACACTTAAATGACCCTGGTAACGGCGTAAAGTAGCATAAAGTTATCTTGTCACTAGTTTTTTATCTGGATTTATTATGGGGATTTTATTAAGTAAGTAGTACCATATTATAGACCATCTTTTGGATATCTTGAACATTGACGAGACGACGGGGTACAATCAAGAGGGAGGGAGAGAAGGAGGCGGAGAAAGCACTGCAGATTTCCACAAACTTGGAGCAACCTTGATGAAATCCCTTCTTTGCTTTTTCTCCCTTCTCATTCCTTCCTGTCCTGGCCTTTTCTTTTGGGGGGAGGCCTTTACTTTAACTCCGTCGCATCCTCTCTCCCGATGCTTTTCGTGCTGTCGTCCAGGCGTGGGGATTGCTGCGAGTGTTGTTAAGTATAGCGGACTACGGGAATGTATGGTAAATTGGCTTATTCTATTTTGGATGCTTAACCTTCTTCGTTAAAAAGTGTGATTGATTATCTATGTTTATTTTCAGCTTTATTCCTCTTATTTGTGTTTTTTTATCTGTCTAACCTTTTTTATCTGATTTTTCTTCACGTTTTTTGCTTTTACGAAATCCATTTATTACGCATTGTTACTCATCTCTGATTTTTTCACGTTTTCCTTTTCTGTAAGTTTCCTTGTCTGAGTTTCTCCATTTTTCTTTATTTTTTTTACTAATCTTGCTTTTTCTGCTTTGTTATTTGATTTTTTAGGACTGCATTCATTTTTCGATCTTGTTGGCTTTTTTCACGTCTCTTTGCATTTCTCTGTCCCTTTTCTTATCTCTTTGACTTTCTCTAGCTTTCTCCCTGTCCCTTTTCTTACCTCTTTGACTTTCTCTAGCTTTCTCCCTGTCCCTTTTCTTACCTCTTTGACTTTTTCTGGCTTTCTCTTTGTCCCTTTTCTTATCTCTTTGACTTTGGCTTTCTCTTTGTTTCCGTGTGTTTTGTCTAGCTTTCTCATTGTTTCCATGTGTTTTTTCTAGCTTTCTCATTGTTTTCATGTGTTTCACTGCAGCTTTCTCTTTTCCTGTCACTTAGTATTTAGTTCCTGATTTTCACTTTTTGACTTTTTTGATCTTGCCCTTAGTTTTTAGTCTCTAATTATTCTGTCTCATGCTGCGTTTTTTTTTTTACAGTTCTTAATATTTCTTTGTTTATTGCTCCCTTGTTTTATATCTTGCTTTCTCTGTCACGTTTTGTTGTTTAGTTTAGTCCCCCTTTTTTTACTGTATTGATTCCTCTTTTATTATTTTGCCAGCACTGGTGATGTATTTTTTCCATGTCCATAATTTATCTCATTTATCTCTTCATCACATTTTATTGTTTTTGTTGTCTATGATAATGTCACTCGTGTTGTTTCTCATTTTTGCATTGTTTCTTCCTCACGTAAAACACATTCCCTCTTTGATTTTATTATTTCCACCCAGATGCATTAATCTCGCTTGCTTTCTCCCTCTATCGTCCGTGCTAACTTAGCGCTTAGTTTTTATCCCCACTCACTCAATCTGATTTCCCTTACGACGCCTTTTCCATCTCCTCTCCTTCCATAGTTATTTCTGCCTTGGTACTTCTCAACAGTTTGCGTTCCTCAATGTCTCTTTATTTGCACTCATTCCTTCTTCTTTTCCCTTGCCCTCTCTCTCCCCCTCACTCTAACTAGACGGGAGAAAAACTTTTTTTTGTTGGTCCGAACCAAGTTGAAGGAAAGTGTTGGGCCGTCTAGAGCTAAGAGAGAAGAATACCCATTATATACAATTAATTTTATACAGGACTAAGGCAATCTGTGTATGCACACGCTAACTTCTTTTTCCTTCCCTGACGCGGGTCGATTACATTGCAGCTCTCATAAAATCTCTCTCGTGTTTATTATGTTGCTGAGAATTGTGTACACGTACATGTATCCTTGGCCAGGCCAAAAAAGAACAATGTGTACAAAAGTTACGTAAGCACTTTCTCACATAATTAACTATTGGCTTGGGGCACTAAGGCGGTGAAAGTAGAGGGTCATATAGCCATTATAATGGGAGTACATACATATATATCTACATATGTTTCAAACTCCCTTTCTTCATACATAAAGAGAAAGTTACCCGTTACGTATAAGTTACTGGTTAAACTCCACTTTTGCATGTTTTCTTCCTTAGCCAAGATGGGTGGCAAAAAGGGATCCCTCCAGCAATAAAATACATTGAGCCACGGCATCACTGAAAACACTGGAGATTTTTGTAAGTGCTAAGTTATGCTGTTTCCCCTATATATTTACCATACCATGGGATATTTACATATGCATGGCCGTGAGTATTTTATTATTTTTTTCTCCCTCCTTCCTCAATAACCCTTGTGCTTCTCTCCTAATAAGGAGGGACTCCGCCTAGTAATAATAACAATAATTTATTAAGCCCCTTTTGAATTTGGAGTAGGGTAGTTCTTCAAGAAAAAAGATAAGTATTTTTTATTTTATTATTTTTTCCCCATACATGCAATCAGCAAATGGCTGTCTGAAATTAAATTAAGCAGAGTTAAACCGGAGAAAGATAAAAGTAGGATAGAAATTACTTTTTTCATATAAATAGACATCTGAGTGGAAAATTAAATAAATATAAATTTTCAGGGCCATAGAATGGTGGACGGGTGAATTAGACAAGGGAAGGCGGGGAAACGGAAGAAGGAAAAAAAAAACAAATGAGGATGGAGGGAAAAGTAATTTAAAGAGTATTTACATTGACCTCAGGAATGACCCATGTGGCACCTTAGACACGCCCCTCATTTGGCACTATCCCCCAGTGATATCCTGTACATGGGGGTGGCGCCAGCCTCATTTTTCTCTCCCTGAGCTTAGCTCATCAATTGCCGAGATAGAGGTAATTTTTTTTCTTTCTTTTTTTTTTTTACTTTCTCCTCATTCCCTTTCCTTTGGGGCTTTTTCTGGATATGGTCACGAGAGAAAGGAAAATGCCCGTGGCAACACACGCAATGCAGGAGGAGGAGGAAGAGGAGAAAAAAAGGGAGAGTAATTGACAAACTCTGATTATTTGCCGTCTAAACAGCCATTTGCCAGTAGTGCAAAAATCCTTTAGCCTTTTTCGACTGAGAGAGAAGGAGAAAAAATGTCAGGGAAAAACAGCGTATTGACACAGACATATGTACTGGACCATAGATGAGCTTCTCAAGCAAGGGGCAATCGACGTGGGGCAAGTTATATCCATCTTCCTTCTTTACTTTCCCTCCTACTATTTTTTTTCCTATTGCTTCCTTCATTTATTTTTTTTCTCTCTCTCTCTTCTTTCAATCTCTCAGACTCTTTCCCTCCCCATTTCTGTGGCTGTCTGTCCGATTCTTTTTTTATGTGTTTTTTCTCTTTTCCCTTGCTTTCCCTTTTCCAATACATCTTGTTTTTTTACTTTCTCCAGATTGTTTTCCTGTACTTCCAACCCTTGGATTTTTGTTGTTTATTTTTTTCTTTATTTTTTGCTCCCCCTTTTTGTTCTCAAGTATCTCTAGCTCTCTTCAGTCTCACTTTATCACTTTCCCCAAGTTCCTTTTCAGTATTTGCTCCGAATTTCATTTGTTTCCTGCATTTCATCTGACTTTCTCTTCCTCCTTTCTTTGTTTCTCTTATCCAGTTCCTCTCACTTTCTCTTTCTTCCAATTCCTTTTACATATTTTTCTATTTCCTATTTTGCATTTCATATTGCTTTCTCCTATTTTTTACATTGTTTTTCTGATCCAGTTGCTCTCACCTTCTCTTTCCTGTATTAATTCTTATTTTTGTGTTTCCCTTATATTTCATCTACCCATACATTTCATCTCCTTACTTTCTCAGCTTTTTCCTCTCGTTCTTTCTCTGATCCTCGTGCTTTCACTTCCCCCTCAAGATATTTCTCTCTTCCATGCTCTCAAAAAATATTTTGTCTTCCCAGCTAGAGCTCCACCCTTCTCCGTGGCTTTTGCCCGGGATATTTACCATTCCATGGCATTTTCCAGGGAAAAAGAAGGAAAAGGAGAAAGGGGAGACCCCCATATAAAAGGATGTCGACAAAGAGCTCATATAAGCTATCAGCTGAGAAGACTACCACGACTCCTGGAATTCTTACAACTACTACTTGTGCAAAATCAGCATCTCTAAATCCCTGAAGAAAACTTCCCTCGTTTTCTCTTCTTCTTTCTCTCTCTCTCTCTCTCTGTCTCTCAAACTTCATCTTCTTCCGTCTCTCTCTCCCTCTCTCTCAACTTCATCTACCATTATTGCTCTCTCTCCCTTTTCGCTCTCTCTCCTTTTCTATTTCTCCCTCTCTCTCCTACTTTCTCTTTATCTCCCACTTTCTCCCTCTCTCTTTCACTCTCACAAGGATGAGAATAGTAAGAGGGAACACGCACATAGTGAGACCATTGGAAAGGGTGAGGGAGTAGCAATGGAGGATAAATGTATGTAAAATGCATGGAGGGAATGAAAGTTGGAAGTATCTATAGACATACATATATGAGGACGTGTTTGCCCTGTGTGAAAGAGATGCAAAGTGTTGAGGTAGTACTTATACAATCCAGTTATAAGATGCTCCTATATGCTAGTGCTGATCCCGCTATTACTTCTATGACTAGGAGAGAACGGGGTCTGTGTAAATGCTTTACTTTAACGCCAGCAGAAGCAGTTGTAGTGGAGGCAGGAGAAGTAGCAGTGGCAATTTATTGTGGTAATGGCTGTGGTAGGAGTATTGCTCATGGTTACAAGCATTCTCCTTCTGCCCTTTCTTTCTCTCTCTCTCTCTCCCTCATTTTCACGAGAGAGAGAGAGAAAAATGTTCAAGATAAAAAAATCCAGGAGAAAAAAAAAGAGAAAGTGAGACAAGCTGAGAAAAAAAAGGGATTTTCACTAGAAACAACATCGATAGCCAAAGACTTAGAATGTTTCTGAATGATATACACCTGGGAAAATATAGGGAGAAAAGTGGGGGGGGGGTAGACATTTGGAGAGGAGGATTCAAACCGAGGGAAAGCGACAGACAAGGAGGGGAAAGGACAAGTGACGGTGTCACCATGATCACTTATACAATGTAGAAGCTCCCCGCAACATTAATACTGGATAAGTCAGTTTAAATCACGCCCGACTATCACTCCTTGTTTTGTAGTATTCTCCTTCCCTTTTGGCATGATTTTCCCCTATGATTTTCTCTCTCACAAAACTCCATCCAAAACCTCTCCTGGGTGTCCCTTTCCATCACAAAAGACACTTCCCTTCCTTTTGTATTTGTACTTTTTTTATTAGTAATCTATATCTATTTTTCTCTAGAGATCACTCACTCACGCTCTGATTCTCGCTTTTCATCATGACGCCTTCAACTCTCTGTCTATCCAACATTTTCTCATTTGCTCTGCAACCCATGCATGCATCTACGTGTATGTACATGGAAGCAATGAAGGCTTCAAACCGGGTTAAGTCTCCCTTGAAAGTGGTGGACCTAAACTAACAACTAGCTCAACCCATGCATTCTAAAGTAGAATGATATTTTTAGGGTTCTTCTAAAACTTTGTTCAGGAGTTCAAAAAGTGACCCAAATTCTCTCAAAAAAAATCCACGACCGAACAGTGAAATATCATATACATAATACTATTATTACGTTTTAGGAACAAGAATATTCAATTTGGAAAAATCTGGACTCAACTCACACTGTTTATAAGCTTTGTAAGGTGGAATATTCTGAGTTTTGGAATTTGATGCAATAAATCGGAAATAATTCCGTCCATGTTGGTCGGATTTTGATTTCAAATTTCAGTGGTTAGACTTACAATTAAATTTACTGTAGAATGTGATTTATCCCCGTCCAGTACAATCCCATTGGGGCTCCTGTAGCCGTAGACCTGTTACAGAACCAGCTATGCAAGCCTTACGCAAAATCCAACATGATACATTAGCTTGCACTGCCTTCCGCCTCCCACTGGAGAAAATAAACCAAAGAACGTCATTTCCGGGTCATGGCACGAAGCCCGTCAATATAATTATGAATGCACGATCAATTCCTTTGAACACTTGGAGTATGTACACAGTACGTAAGAGTACATATTATCAAGTTCGGTAGGAACTAAAGTACATACACATGACTCCCACGGAATTGTTTGTGTTTTTTTATGAAGAAGTAGGGGATAGACGGAGAAAAAAACTGGAGGGAGAGAGAGATGAAACTCTCTGGGAAAGGGAGGAGAAGAGGCGAGGAGATAAAGTAGAGACAAGGGTGCTCACCCCGGATCAAAAACTGAAGAGAAGAGGAAGACACACATAACATGAGTACACACATCCTCATGTATCGTCACAAAGGTAAAAGAAAAGCTCCCAAATGTATGCAAAACTGAATAAGTATCTAATGGTAGGAGCTCCGGGAAAGTTTTTCAAGTTTCGCCTTTACCAGAGTTAATAGTAGAGTGAGAGAGAGAGAGCAAGAGAGAGAGGAGAGAGAGAGAGAGTTTACTTTAGCATAAGAAATTTAGCCTAAGCAAACAGTACAAGTGGATGGAAACTAAATCCATGCGCATTTAGATACGTAAATAAATCTCCCTCCTGTTATACAAGGCTCTCATCATCCCTCTCATTATTACTGCTACTATCGTGGCTCTACACATGAATATGAATATTGTTGTGTAAAATTATTCTCCCATTTTTTCTATCATTTTTTCTAACATTTTTTCTACCATTCGCCAACCCATGAAGGTTGCAAAATCCTCCAAAGGAGACCCTGCATTTCCATGTTTGCTTTCCTAATCATATATGGAATTTAATGGAATGTGTTTTGAAATTAAAAATCTGTTTTTTTTTAAATTTCATAACAAGGACAATTTTCAGTCTTTTGGAACCAAAAATGCGAAATACTTGTTTAGACGCGAGACGGGCTGTAAGAAAGAAAAATAGGTGAGTAGAAACTCCAAGAACAGGATTTTTTTTACTACAGAAGACACTTTCTTGGTCACGCACCACGCAAATATGTGTCAGTGGAGTTCCAAGAATATTTTCGTCTCACACACTCTCTCTCTCTAAAGGGAAAATCAAGGCCAGAGAATGCTGTCAAGGAAATGCCAAGAAAAGGACCACAGGGCCAAAAAGAGGGGAAGGAAGACATGAAAGAGAATGTCGTAAAAACAGAGAGGAAGAGAAGGCGAGAAGGACAAAAGGGAATTATGAGGTAAGAAAGGGGAGAAAGAATGAGTCCGAGACTGACTGTCATGGTCATGAGAGCTAGTTAAGGAGACAAAAGGGAACTAAAATATAAATAATAGATTAAGAACATCGTACCAAGGGAAGAATGAAGGTCGGTCGGGATTTTTTTTTACGGGGAAAAGGACCCATTTTATGTGAGTCTCGATATATACAATGATAGTCATTGTGTCACCATGTTTATAAGAATGTAACATTATAGGACATTTTGTGACATGAAAGCTAATCTATCCCACCTTGTATGTATCTGGCTGTACTGGATGAGGGAGAGAAGAATCAGAGGGAAAGGAGGAAATGATAAGGAAGAGTGAAAGTCGGGGAAAGAGAAAGGTTGGTGAGACAAACAAGGAACGCCTAGAGTGGAACACTTCATTTTATCCAGCATCTGCCCTTCTCAATTGTTTCAAATGAGACAAGAGCATGGAGAATGAATGTGTGTGTGCCATGAATACGAGGAAAGAGAAACAAAAGGGAAGTAAACATAAAAATTGGTCCCAATTTACTTTCTATGTGTGTACTTTTTTTTTCCTTACCGAGACTAAAAAGAAGGAATAGAAAGGAAAGTATATAACTACCAGAATTTCCTCAACACCAAACTACATGGAAGCGGCATAGGAGGAAAAACGAGCGGAATTTATCAGATGAAGGGAAAATGTATACCAAAGACGGGTATGAGCTCACAAGGAAGTACAAAGGCTCTACTCCTATATTTATGCATGGGTAGAGAAAATATAATTCTTAGGTAAAAGTAAGAAATTATAAGTTACGGTGATGTGGGGGAGAAGGAAAGGGAGAAAGAGAGGGAGAAAGTTGATGAATTATTGATGGAAGAAAAAGATATGAGAGAAAGAGAGCAGAGGAGGTGGACTGGGCCAGAAGGTATGATTACTATACACGTGGGGAAATAATAAGAAAAATCGTTTCTGAACTATAGTTCTTGTTTTTTTTTTTAGTAGCAAAAAGAGTCGCCTCTAGCAACTGACTTTTTCATCTTTGTTGTCAATGCTTTCCTCTCCATCTCTTGTATATTTTCCCCTTTGTTTTGGGTGGAGGGGAGAGACATACATAAAAAGATTCTTTATTCTCTTTTCTTTTTTGCCCGGGAGAAAAAAGTCCTTGTAGCACCTACGGAGACAGACACTCATTGTGTCGTGGGTAGTGGTTGTATTTCCGAGGGTTTTTTCTATATGGTCTTATTCGTAGTCTTTTGTAGTAAGTGTCGCAGTTTTGTAGTATGTATTTGGTTGCAAAAAAAAAATGGGGGAAAGGGAAGGGTAAAAAAAACGGCGGGATTAGACACACAAGGAAACTCATTGACATTAGTCGCGACGTTGTTTGTTCTTCCCCTACACACATACCTGACGGTGTTAATGATTTTCCTCTCCCTTTTCCTGGCTTTTCATCCTGCATTCCCCTTGATTTTTTTCTCTCCTTGGCGCCTCTCTTCATCCCATCGTATTTGTCACGTTCTTCATCCTTTTTTTTTTACTATTATCATCCCATCTGACGTCCGACTCTTTTTTGTCCCGCTCTTACTTCACATTTTATTTTAGATTTTCTTGTGGTTTTTCCTTGGAATATTTTGTTGTTTGCAAATCTCTTTTTTCTGCTTTCTCCCACTTGTTTATGCCCTTATTTTTTCTCTTTTCATTTATAGCTTTCTGCTTTCTCCGACTTTTGCATGCCCTTATTTTTTTCTCTTTTTATTTTTAGCTTTGTTTTTAGTTTTTTTTAGCTTTTTTCTTCTCCTTGCCGACTCTCTATAATTTCTCCTCTTTGCTGGCTTTTTCCATTTTTTTTAATCATGCTAGCTTTTTTATTTTCTACTACTAGCTGGCTATCTCAATTTTGCTCCTCATTGCCGGTTTTCTCTATTTACTCCTCTTTGCTGTATTTTTTTTTCTTCTACTTGCCAGCTTTCTCTATTTCTTCCTTATTGCTGGCTTTCTCGATTTTCTCCTTCTTCCTGGCTTTTTCTATTTTTCTCCTCTGTGTTTGTTTCTATTTTTTCCGTTGTTAATTTTCTCCATTTTTCTCCTCTATTTTTTCCGGTGTTAATTTTCTCCATTTTTCTCCTCTATTTTTTCCGGTGTTAATTTTCTCCAATTATTTTTTCTCTTATTATTTAATTTTCCTATTTTGCCTATTTTGCCTATTTGCCATTGTTACTGACGCTATGTTTCTCAATTTTTATTTTTGCTAATTCTGTGCTATGTACTCTTGATAATTCGCATTTTCCCCTCTCCCTTTCACATTTTTCTCCCAGTTTTCTATCTCACTTAATTGCTTTCCTTTCTTCCCTTTTATGTTTTACCTGGAAACTTCTGAAGTCTCCCCGTGTTTGAGTCTATCGTTTCTCTCCGAGTTTTAGCCCTTCCCCCGTATTTCCCTCTCTTTTTACCGTCATTATCGTGTCAACTAATTCCGACATTTTTGCACAGTTTCCCCTTCCGCCTTCCTTTTGTTATTTCTTTGCCGTGCCATTATTTTGCGAAATGTATTTCTATGGCTTCTTCCTCCTTTTTCCCCATGCACACATCCTCTTTTGTATGTCCGTATCCCAATATGCTTGGTTGAGTAATACATACACACCTGCTTAGGTTTCACAACGCAAAAAGAACATTCCGGGGGTGGGAGAACGATTACCAAAAGTCATGGAATCCATATACGTTTGGACAAAGTCGATCCTAATTTAGAGCTCGACCTCCTTCAGTCCATGGCCGGTACAACGGAAGCGGTGAGGTTGAAGGGCTTCAACTAATTAATAGTTTCCTCACCCACAAAGCCTTCGTCTATTGTTTTCACTGACTAATAGCGTCTATAAAAGAAACGAAATGATGATGGAAATAGGCTGCATCCAGCACAATTAAAAAAGTTGAATAAGCGTCTTGCATTCACCTGCAATTGTATTTGGATCAATCAGCACGTGTTATCTTTAAAGGGAATACCTAGTAGCCTAAAACTCATTAGAATACTCTGCGATCTAATCAGCAACGTGGGAATAAAATATAATGGGCATCCCACGCCTTGGTTTGTCTCCTCAATGCTTTTATTTTGTTTTAGATCGATTAAATTCCTTGGATGCTGCAATGGCTTGAATGCTCCAATGGATTAAATTCCTGGAAGAGGATAGACACCTCCTACTTTTGGGGCCCTTTGAGCTCCTCCCTCAATATGTATAGGGTACCTCCAGTCCTGAAAAAGTTGACTGTGATCCGTATGTATTCGTGGCTGGCACATGTGTAAATTATACATTTGAAGGGAAAAGGGAGGAGGAAATGGTATAGTATTATTACAAAGAGATTTGAATTCGTATACAATCCGTTGTGTGGAGAACGGCTTGTCCTGATTTCAACATCAATTATTTTGGTAGACAGGAAGGGGGAGACAGAGAATAAGTGGAAGGGGGAGAGAGAGAGAGAGAGAGAGAAAGAGAGAGAATGAGAGGGAAACTTTGAGTAACCAGGAACACATTACTTCGGTGGAGCTGTAAGACACAACTCGGTCACTGATTAAAATCTTTACGTTCCCCTGCATTGTAATAATGGGTAACCGAGACAGGAACAACCTTCCTTGTTTTCTGAGTTTTTGTATTGGAGAACGTTTTGTTGTTCCAGTTACTATAGCTCCTATGGTCCACGAATCAAGGGAGGAGAAGTGCACATATGTAAAAAATATATTTGTTTGCAAAAGGTTACAAATGATTCAAACGGGTTCACGCCCTTTGCACGTTTTGTTGTCTGCTTTTATATTCCTTGGCTTTTACCTCTTTGTCAAACCTTATAATATGTGATGGTGATTTTGGAAAATAGAACCAATATCAGAGGGGTCCTTTCTATTCCTGTTATTATCCACTCCTTTTAATGTTGTAGCAAAGTATGCTAATAATGGTTGGGAAGGACTCTCTTGCTGATTGTCACTCTATTCATCCCTCTTCTGCTTTCTCTCTTGCGTTTCTCTTCACCTTTCTTTCCTGCCTTTTATTCTGCTTTGTGCTGTTCTTCATTCTCTCTTGTTTCTATTACTTTTCTCTATTTCTGTCTCTCTGGCCTTTTTTCCTAATTTGTCACTCTTGCCTTTGTTGTGATTTTCTTCGCTTGCTTTCCCTCTTGTCCTCGTGATTTTTTTCGCTTGCTTTCTCTCTTGACTTTGTTGTGAGTTTTTTGCTTGCTTTCTGAAATTGTCTTTATTGTGAATATTCTCCATTACCTTTTTTGTAATTTTTCTCCATTACCTTTTTTGTAATTTTTCTCTTTTCCTTTTTGTGATGTTTCTCTTTTGACTTTTTTGCAATTTCTCTCTCTTTTCCTTTTTGTGATGTTTCTCTTTTGTCTTTTTTCAAATTTTTCTCTCTTTTCCCTTTTGTGATGTTCCCTTTTGTCTTTTTTCCAATTTTTCTCTCTTTTCCTTTTTGCGATGCTTCTCTTAGGTCCTTTTTTTGTCATGTTTCTCTTTAGTCTTATATTTTTCCATGTTTTTCTCTTGTCCTTTTTTGTGCTGTTTCTCTTTCGTCCTTTTTGTATTATATTTTGCCATGTTTTTCTCTTGTCCTTTTTTGTGCTGTTTCTCTTTCGTCTTTTTTGTCCTATTTTTTGCCATTTTTCTCTCTTGTCCTTTTGTGCTGTTTCTCTTTCGTCTTTTTTGTCTTATTTTTTGCCATTTTTCTCTCTTGTCCTTTTTTGTGATTTTTTCCCTCGCGTGATTTCATAATTACTCTCTCTGCGTTTTTTCGAGTTGCTCCTAATGCTTTGTCTCTTTCCTTTTACTGATATATCTCTCTTAAATTTTGACTGGTATCTTTTTCCACCATTCATTCTCTGGCTTGCTCTGCTTCTGGTATAGGTATTTATGATTTCTCTCGTTCTTTCACTCTTCCTTACTCCCCCTTACCATATTATTAACCTTGTTTCTCCTGTTTACCGTATCTTTCTCTCTCTTGCTTTCTCCCGCCGTTTCCATGGCCTCTCTCCCTCGTTTTCCCTCGTTTTTCCTCCCAACGATTTTATGTCACTTGTACCGTTGAATTGTGTTCCCTCTGCAGCACAAGGGCTTGATGAAGGAGAAGTCGCTCCTCCTCCTAAATGCGTGCATAAAAGCATTTAAATGAACGTTGAAGCCTACATATGTATAGAGGTAGTAAATAGTGATCCTGAAAATTCTCCCATCTTGTGTGACCACCCCTGTAAGTTGCTTATGTATACAAATTTTGTATGTTAGTCGTTACTAATGTGCAAATGTCCGCATTGTGCTCCAACACATTGATGAGAGCGTGGAGGGCTGGGAATTCAAGTTAGTGTAGATTATTTTGACCAAGTCTTTACCCCATTTTTTTTTTCGTTTTATTCCTCCTTGATGTATTTCTTGTTCGCACATTAATAGCATAACCGTAGTATGTATTTCTCTCTTGCATGCTCGGGTCTTTGTTTATAGCTTTTGTTGTGAAGCGAAATGGTTCCCCCCTCCTTTGAAGCCTTCTTAGTCCTCCCGGTCTATCTTCTTCCTCTGCTGGTTTCCTTCTCTTATTTCCTATCATGGTCTGTTGGACTCCTTCCTCCCCTTAATTCCCATCTCCCCTTTAATCTCTTCACTCTGTCTTGTTCTTTGTGTTCTAGTCCTCTCCCTACTTTGTCACCCTAACGCTTTTTCCTTTACAAATATTATTTCATTGTCCCTTTGGCCCAACCGTCTTCCTTGTTCTATGAGATGGTGCATGTATCAATTGGGCCATCCTACTAAACACGGTCTTTCCTTCCGCCTTTAAATCCTATATTTTCTATTAATCTCATTTACTGTCCTGTTAATACTATTTCCTCTCTTTCTCTCTCTCTTTGTCTCTTTGCTTTGTTCTTGTCCTGACAATGAGTTGCTTTGCGGAGACAAGTAATGCTATAAGATTTCGAATGAGTTTCTTTAAATGAATGGTCCCTCTTTTCTCACGGTTTATCTTCTATTTATTCAGAATTATTCCTTTTCCTCCCATCTACGATTCCTCCCGCATTTGTGGACCATGTTAGAGTAAAATGAGCCTGTGTATTTGCATAGGTACGCGTATTGGAAATGGGGAAAAGGGAGACTTTTGACTGTAATTTATTGATATTCAATATAGGAGTGTGTTACTTGACGTGAAAATGGTTTTACCATGTACAAAAGCTTTAAATGGAATTTTGTATCTATCCAAAACTGATAGGGAAGCATGAGTGAAAGTTATTTTCTCAATAAAATTAGGAAATACGGGGAAGTTATAATAAACAAGTTATGCGTCGGAAATCAGTGTCAATCAAATTTTGCAAATTACTATGCCCTTTGAAGCTAATTAATTTTTCCTTCCATCACTCCATGAGACAAAAGGGAATTTGAGATGTCTCCTAAGAACTTTTTGTGACCCCACATTATTGCATGGCAGTTGCCGTCTTCCCGGACAAGGGAAAACACTCTATTAATTAGACAAGTTTCCTCACAAGAAATTATACAAGAATGTCACCCCTCAAAAAAATTGGATTGGAACTACAAACATTGGGGAAGGGAAGGTTGAAGGAGTTTTGAGGAGTTTCTTTGTTTTAACAATAAGGAACCGGCAGTCACTGGAAGGATGGGGAATTCCGTGAATTTAGACTCAGACGGAGGAGGAAAGAAGAAGAAAAGGAAGTACTGAGAGAGACAGAGAGGAACAAAGTTGTAAAAGAACAAGGGGTAGAATGAGGAGTAGAATAGAAATTATGATTGGCTCTAGACTTTTGTTGATGGGAAAATATGGCGGTAGAGGAAACTATTAAAATGGTGAAAAGTAAATTTTGTGTACTACAACTACTATATTGACAGGAGGGATTTGCAAAAGAGAGGGAGAGAAAGAAAGGCGAAGAGAGGGGAGAGAGAGAGCAAAAGGAGTAAAAGTTGTAAGGGGCAAGAAACTTTCTCCACTTGCTGATTAGTTAAGGAAAGTGAAATAGATGAATTATGGAAATATATAATTCAAGACAGCGGACTCGACAGAGAGAGAGAGAGAGATGAAAAGAGTTTAGGAAGAATTCAAAGGGAATAAAAGACTAGAGAGAAAAGAATGTCTTACAACATTACTGGAACGTTTGTAGAGACAGATATTAAACAAAGGCAAAGCGAGAAAGATATAGAGCGGGATTTTATATTAAAAAAATCAGAAGAAAGGCGAAATGAAAGGACAACTGCGAAAGAGAGACGCAGTGGACCAGCAATAAACAGAGAAAGTAAGCAAGACCATTTGAGAAAACAAAATATCCGAATGAAATACTCAAATCTATGCGGAATTGCAACAAATTGAAAGTAACATGCATCACGTTAGCAAAGCCAAACATAGAGAGAAATAACAGCTGCACAGAGAGACAGTACTTCTACAAAAAAGAAAGCACCATCTGCACAACAATTGCATGGAGGAAAAGCTAACGAAGCATTGGAAGAAGTACAATATAATTCAGAGACAAATTGATATTAATATTAAAGGGAAGGACGGGGAAGTTAAATAGGGATGAAATATACAGCTAGAAAAGCAAAGGAAGCCAAGAGAAATTCAAGCCGAAAATATAAAAATTCGAGGGCAAGAAACAGACTGGGAGACAGAATGAAAGTGAACCAATCGCAGTTCGAGAACTAAAATGGAATAGGAAGACAAGGATAAATTGAAAGGACAGAATCATAAAGAAGAAAATAAATGGAAATGATCTGGAGAGGGATAAGCGTTAGTCACCATGACGGGAGAAAGGAGAGAGATACCGAGAGAAAGTTACCCCAACATTTTGCAATGAAAGACCAGAATTGAGTTAAGGCTAATAGTAAAATAAGAAATTTTCTAGTCGTCGAGGGAAAGTCTGTAATTTTGGGTGTAACACTAGTTGCATATCTATAGAAATCAAGTCTTTCTTTTGGAATGGGAACATTTTCTACGACCATAGAGGATGAAAGGCAAGCCCAGGAAGTTTATGCAAGTAATGCCTCTCGGCTAGTGAAAGAATGTGAGTATGTTTAAGAAAAAGAAATAGTCAAGGATTTCTTTCTTTTCTTCTTCTTCTTCTTCCTTCCTTCATCGTCTCATTCTCCCCTCCTTTATCATAGGAGATGCCAGCTAGGAGAAATGAATATTTATGAACTAATCCTCGAAATTTTTTCCACTTGAGTAATTACTTTGTGTGAGGGAAGAATTAGAGGTGAGATAAGTTGGGGTGTGAGCTACCTCCTAAATACGTACATACCAAAGGAGCCTGCTGACGCTTGCATAATCATCCAGGTCTTACCATCTCAACGTCTTTCTTTTCCTAGCCCACATCCCACCATGTATCTACCTAAGGTTTTTACGAGTCAGTCAAGGAGAAATAGGAATGAAGGAATTTCCGAGTGCCGCCTCCAGTCATATTAATAAGCTTGGGAGGAGAAAGAGACGGCTTAGCTAGACATAAATAGGAAATAAGAGGTAGAGGATGGGCAGTAAGACGTAAGCAGAGGCGGAGAGAAGAACAGGGAGAGTTAGACAGAAGAAATGTGGAAGGATAGAAACATTTGTAAAATGGAGATATTAAAATTAGAGAAAGCACAAGATCTTGGAAGAGAGCGAGCGTGAGAGAAGATGTGGAGAGATAAAAACGGAAGAGCACGAAGGATGATTGAGAGAGACAGAGAGAGAACGAGAGGTGATCTAGGCGAGACAGAGAGAGAACGAGAGATAATTTTGGATGGACAGAGAGCGACGAGGGATGATTTTGGAGGAATAGAGAGAGAGAGAGACGAGAGATGATTTGAGAGAGAACAGAGAGAGACGTGAGATGATCTAGGCGAGAGAGAGGAGCACGAGAGATTGGGAGAGACAGAGAACGAGATGTGATTTTGGAGGAACAGAGAGCGACGAGAGATGATTTGTGAGAGAATAGAGAGAGACGAGAGATGATCTAGGGGAGAGAGAGAAAACGAGAGATAGTTTGGAAGAAACAGAGAACGAGAGATGATTTTGGAGACAGAGAGAGGAGAGATGATTTGGGAGAGGGAAAGAGAGAGAATGAGTGATAATCTGAAATAGTGAGTGAGCTAGAATCAAAGATGATCTCGAATTGAGAGAGTGAGAACGAAAGATGTTCTGAAATAAACCCAGAGAGAATATAAGATGATCTGCGAGGGAGAGAAGACGAAATGAACTGAGAGAGGGAGAGAGAAAGTGGGAGAAAGAAGAAAGGGAGATAGCAAGGGCAAGGAAAGAGGGAAATGAAGGATATTAGGAAGATTAGTCCAGTGAGGCGGAAAGAGAGCAGAGACGATGGCAAGTTTAAACGAGATTTAGAGGGAGAGGAAAGATAGCCGTTGGGGAAAAGCGGGAACAAAAAGCTTAAAAATAGGAGAAAGTATGATAGATTAGAGAAAAAGCGAGCTCAGGAGAAAATATTCATCTGTTGAAAATCTCATCCCCTTCAACAATGACGTTATTTGCTTATCCATGTTTTTCCGCCTCTCACAACAGCCTAATATATTCATTAGTATCCGCTGCAGAATTTATTATCCCTTTATGTCTACATTCATATGTACGCGCACGTTCTCAGTGCATTTATACTCATAAAAAATAATTGAAGCGCGAGTTGTGTTTATCCCTACGTGCCTCTCATTTCCTTCCTTCCGCTTTCCGTCTTCCTTCACTCTTTTATGTCTCTCGTATCTTACAATAAAACCAGTCAAATCCACCTCCAAAATTCGGTTTTTTTCAGGGAGGAAAACCATATAAATGTACTTACTATTTTTTTATTCTTCCTCCGTCCATTCCACCAAGATTTTGGTGTACCGATATCTACCCACAATCTGCATGCAATTAAATGTTGGAGAATAAACGCGTTAAAAAAAATGTTTCTCACGCAATGGAATTTATCGCCTCAGCAGGAGATTTGTACATGCTTTAAGAATGATAAATCCTTCAATTTTTTTCCTCGAGAAATTGGAATGCTGTCTACGCAAAAGCATAATCATGCCGACTATAACAAGGTACTAAAGAGCGAAGAGACTTTCGTTGCACCTAAGCAACATACCTGCAATGGAATTCGAATGCATACATACATATGGGTCACGGGGAGATGAAAGGCTTTGGAGAAAAGGAGAGAAAAGAAAGTCTTTCTACCTTCAAAAACTCACCGCACAACGCCATTTTTTTTTCGGCTGAAGAAAAAGAAGAGCAAGAAAATTCTTTGTGGTATGCGAGACCTTGAAGAAATAAGGAAATGTAGGAAGCTCAATTCTAATGGAGCCTTTCCTTTTGAGTGTCTGCCAGTGCACATTTCCACACGAATGCCTGGTGTGATAGTAAGGAAGGCAAGGAAAGGTATAATAAAATTGTGACTTTTGACGAGAAGCAATTAGCGGAAATTGAAAGATAAGCTTCTAATACCACCCTAATATCGACTCATGCTGTCGAAAATTCCTCTTTTTTGTCATGCTTTCCCCTCTGTTGCCTTCACTTTTTCTACCATCCCTCTTTAGATCCTTTTTTGCATCCATTTTTGTTTGTCAGCATTTTATCATTTCATTATGAATCTCTTTCCCTCTATCCTTGTTAAGTACCTCTTAAAACAGAAAGACAGCGTAGAGAGATGAAGAAATAATGGGCTAGAGAGAGGAATAATTAACAAGGAGAAAGCAAAAAACGTCGCGAGATACAGAAAGAGAGATGTCGAGAGAGAGAATAGCGAAAGTTTAAGGGAGATGAAGAGCGAAGTTTCATAAATGGGATGAGAGCCGATAGAGACGAAGGGAGAAAAATTGAGAGAGAGAGAGAGTACAGAGAGATGCTGTGAGAAGAAAATTGCGAGATAATGTAGTAACGGCAGGAGAGGCAAGCACAACGAGATAAATAATAGGATAGAAGAACGCAAGGATACATCATTGAGTTTTTAATTTTTGTCATGTTATTTTGCATTTAAAAATGTTCGGACCGCACCATGAACGTCTGAATGACCTGGGAGGTCAACAGCACGAAAAGTATCGGAGTTTCTTTACACATGGACTTATGACAAAAGAAACTACAGGCAGTGAAGTACTCCATTCAATCCGTGGGTTACATCACAAAGAGTTCCCCCACAGGAATGTGATTAGCGTCCATTTTGGTTCGCCGTATCAAAACAGAAATGATGAATTGGAAACAACTTGCTCTTTTCAAACAAATTGACTTGAACCACCACATTTATTACGGTAAAACTCGGAGTTCAGATTATTATGAGGAGCGTAAATCTTTTTTTTTTGTACCAGATAAAACCTGAGAAAAATTGAGGTTCGGTGAGCAATCATTCTTTGCTTTACCCAACCAATTTCTCTTCTGACAAAATTTCACTCCCAACCCTTTCTCCACTGTCTCTTCTCAAGCCTCCTTTTTCTTTTCATTCTTTGAGTTCTCTCTCATTACCCACTTTCTCTTTTCTGATTTTGACCATCTTTTCCCCTGGTTTCCCCTTTCTCCCTTTAGCGATGCGAATTTTTGACCGTCTTTGCCTACCTCATTTTGGTTCCTCCCTGGCTTTCCCCTCCACTAGTGCTTTCACTTTCAATTTCTCCTTCTTCCTCGCTTCTCCCTGCATTGGCTTTCTAGTCCTTAGACTTGTTCAACCCTCTTGTGCTTGGTTGAGTCTTGATTTCCCCAAATCCTCTGCTCGTCATTCTTCTCCTTCTTCTCAATCTCGTGTAACTGCTGTGCTGGCCTTGGCGTCAAGCCGTCAAGTGGAGGTTGAAACTGAAAAATGAAATGAAGAGAAGAAAGAAGACATTGAGTTGAGGGGAGGGCAGGAGGAATTCCACCTCGAAATCTACTCGTCTGTGTTAAGAGTCTATACAAGACCCTTATATTGCCTATATCCAAGTATATAGTGTAATCTGGAGGTACATAGGTCCTTGTCCAATTTTAGTGCATACGGTATATACATAGATAGGAAAAGACTTTAGTGAAATCCTGTACTTAAAAAAAAGTATATCATAGGAGGGAGAAGGAAGAGAGGAAACGTATGAAACTTGTCGGGGTATAATGCTTAATCAATGAATCTCCGCTATTAATTCATCCTCGAGAACAGCTCTTTGAGAGACAAGTTTCATCTTTTTTTTTTATTATTTCTCTCAATAACTGGTCCTATTGCTTGAAAAAAAAAGTGAATTGAAGGCAGAACCTTTTTCTTGGTGAGTGGCATTATGAACTATATTACTCACATATACATCTGCCACAATGGTGTTACCACACTTGGGAAATTAACCTTGGTGGAGAAATATCGTAGTTCTCTCTCTCTGCCAAAAAAAAAACTTACTCAAATACTTTCTCTCTCTCCCTCTCTTGTGCTCTCTATCACTTTTATACTCCTCATCTTCTTATCCATCTTTTTCTCAGAATTGCCACTAGAGAAACTTTGTCTGGCTCGTGGGCTAATAATAACGTATGTATGTATCACCATTTTTTTAGACCCCCAAGAAGTGAAGTCTCTCCTGCCACTCCCTTTTCCACATGACTAATAAAATAATTTTCCCCGTGAAGGGCTGTAAATTAATTCCTTTTTGCTCCAGCAAGAGAAGAAAACTCCTATATGCCCCAGGAAATATGGTGCTATGGAATTATCATACAGCAAAAATACTTTGGTTTTATATAACTCCCCGGCCCTATCTGACAGCTGATGAACTCAACCACTATAAATATTTTCTCCCTCCGCATCCAACCATTTTTTATATTTCTTCAAAATTTATGGAAAGAGGGTAATATCTTAAGGGGAAAAAAGTTTTTTTCAATACAAAAAAAAAACGTAGTCTCCCCTGGATATATTTTTGAAGTGAAAGGGGTTAGAGAAAAAACCTCAGGATTCCCCATCTAAGGGAAAATTGTTCCAGAGAAATATGAAATTGCGTCATTATTGCATGATTACGGATGTTACCCAATCAAACCCCATCTTTTTTTTTCCTCCATCCTGTTTTTTGGTACCGTGTGACCGCCTTTTACACTCTCATACTTTTTTTTTATTCCCCTACACGCATGGGACGGATCATTGAATGATGGAGGTGTGTATATGTGTTACATTTATTATCATTATAATCACTACTATACTGAAGGGACCACCTCTTTTTCCTCCTGCTTTTTCCCCATCAACCCCTCTCCCCACCCCATAAAGAAAAAACGGAGACGCACTCGTGTCTTCAATCATGGGATGGATATATGCGGCGCTAAAAAGCTGTCACAAGTGCCATATTTCCTTCAAAGTATTATTAGATTTTGTGAAAAGGGAAAGATGAAGAAAAGAGGATGAAATACTCCAAGACTCTCTCTCTCTCGCTTTCTCCCTCTTTCTCTCTCTTACTTTCTCCCTCTTTCTCTCTCTTTCCCTCCCGCTTTCTCTCTCTTTCCCTCTCTCGCTTTCTCTCTTTCCCTCTCTCGCTTTCTCTCTTTCCCTACCTCGCTTTCTCTCTCTTTCGCTCTCGCGCTTTCTCCCTCTTTCTCTCTCTCTGTCTCCATCCCATGCATCTTTCTCTCTTCTGCCTCCCTCCCACAGTAACCACGAGGGCATTAAGAAGAAGGGGTGACACTCTCCTGGAGAAGGAGCTGTGTAAGCAATTATATATAATTACTTACACTCGATCAAACACAGGGAAAGGGAGCATCCAGTCGGCCGAAGGCCTGACACTCCTTCAGTTAATTCTGTTGTTCCCTTTATTGCAACAACTTGGGAGGTTCCTACACATCATCCTATGCATGATATACATAGGTACAGTATAAATGCAGGGCTATATCTACCGGACATTTAAGGGTCCCACATGTATAGACATTCCAGAGACGTTCCGACTCACATACAAGCATCACCATCTCCTCGGATTCATGGTGCAAGAGTCTAAAAATAACGATGGGGAAAACGGAGCTGAGAAAACAAATGGAGAGAACATGTACATATATGAAGATTGAGGGAGAAGCAGAAAAAAACGGAAAATAGCAAGGAGAAAAATAATTATGGAGGAGGAAAGAGGGAAGGAGATTTTATAAAGGAAAAAAAAGGAGGGGAAAAAGAATCTTTGTAGGTCTTTCAGCGCTGAGTAAAAATTATTTTCATTGGAATCTGAGGAACGAAAGAGGGAGAGAGAGAGGAAGAGAGAGAGAGAGAGTAAGAAAAAAAGAGGAAAGAGTTAGAGACGTAATAAGGAAGAATAGTGGTGGCTTGGAAACGGCGAGTTGGATTGACGACGAGAAGTAGTAATTAATACGGCTGAAATGTAACACACAGGACGTCTACCACAACTGTCGGAACATGGAGAATTCATCTGGCAGGAAAAGTAGTGCTAGTCTTACGAAGTCGGAGTAAAGAGTAGACACATATATCAACATAATATGTATGTATGTATACAAAAAAAAATACCTTCGTATACATTTGAGAAGGTGCGACAACGTTTTCTCTTCTTTCTATACACACCAAGGGAGAGAAAGGGATAAAAATGGAAGGATAGTATAGTATACGATTTTCAAAAGGGACACACTTTCACTCGTTTGCAAGGTTCAGTGAACACTGCCACATGTGTTAGGTGAGTAATCAGAAGAGGCGAGAAAGAGTTGGAGGGAGAGAGAGAGAGAGAAATAAGGAGAGGAGGGAAAGTGAGGAAGAACAAGTTTTTGAAAGAATTGCAAAAAAAAGGGAGGAAGAAGAACCTTTCATTTGACATGGAGGGTTGGTATAAAATTAATGCGAGCGTACAGCTTGTCGCTTTCAGCTCCCTCACAGGAAGAGAGGTAAGAGAAAGTGAACAGTTTTAGGAAGAAAGAAAGTGAGAGAGAGAGCGTCCGTCAAGACAACTTGTCTGGAGAAGAACCTACATATTGTATAACGTGGGAAGGGGGCGAGAGAAAGTGTATGTGCTTCAAGTGTGTGCTTGTAAGACCCATCCAAATTCATAATTCATTCTATTCATGGACCAGTGGAAGCTGAATATGAGTAGAGCCAGCGTCTTTTTTAATATTAATATTCAATTCAAGTAAGTTGAAGGAGACGAAAAAAAACAAGTCGACACTGCGAGTGAAAGCCTTGCACAGTACTTTTTTTTTACAGATTGCCCATTTTCCATTGGAGATAGGCAACTACCTGTACTATAGTCGTCGCCTTCAGTTTGCTCTGAAAATATCCTCCTTCCCTTCATAGTTTCCTCTCTCTCTCTCTTTCTGTCAGTTTCCTCCCTCTCTTGCTTTCTCCAGTTTGCTTTTCAAATCCTTCCGCTTTCCTATCTTTCTTTGGTTTCATCCCGTCCACCTTTTCCTATCCCCGAATTTCCTACTCAGGCTTCATCCTACAATCTTTTCTCCGAAAACTCTCTCTCTTCTGCTTTTCTCTTGTTTTCCCCATATTTTTATCTGGGGGCTTCCCATTTTGTCCAGCATGGGCTCCGTTTATTTTTCTCTTGATACTCCCAATATTTCATTGGCTTCACTTTCATTTCCTTACTGTCTCCCTTCCTTCCTCCCTTTCCCTTTTATTTCTCCCCCATGACTTTTCTTTCCCCCACCCTCTCTCTCTCCCTCCCTCTCTCTCTCTCTCCCTCGCCCTCTCTCTCTCCCTCTCTCTCTCCC
>JAQGBT010002224.1:0-25435 GCA_034698585.1 Disparrhopalites patrizii
TCAGAGAGTACAAGAGAGAAAGAGAGAGAGAATCAGAGAGTACAAGAGAGAAAGAGAGAGAGAATCAGAGAGTACAAGAGAGAAAGAGAGAGAGAATCAGAGAGTACAATAGAGACAAAACCTTCAAAAAGAGGGGACACTCGGAATACATAAAAGGAAATACAGTCGACTCTCTATAACAGTCTCCTTTATAACAGTACCCTCGCCATAGCAGCAGCAAAAAATGCTCCCCTGAAAAATTTTCTCCAATTGCTAGCATAGAAATGTTTGTTCTCCATAACAGTTTTTCTCTATAACAAGCGAAATTTGATGCTTTATTGGGTGCTATAATAGCGATAGTCGACTGTACAGAACAAAATAGATACAAAAAATGTATATAGAGAGTGTACAAAAGAGAAAACGTGATACAAATCGGGAAGGGGATAAATATAAGATGAAAGTCTAGAAAAATGGAAGAACATAAAACGGAGGGAGAAGGCAAGGAAATGGGAGGGAGATAAAAAAGGGGGGAAGAGGGATGATAATGCGGGAGAGGGGCGCGAGGTACCAAAAGAGAGGGAAAATTATTTTAAAAATATTTAAACCAGAGAGAGCGGTCTACTCAAAAGAGGGAAAACGTAGAGAAAAACAGGAGAAGACGAAAGGGAACTAAAGGAGATTCAAGGGAAAGACGGATAGATAAAAACGAGATGAGAAATGATAAACGGGGGAGCATGAGAGGCAACAAATAGGGAAGAGAAATGATAAAAGTGAGATAATGAGAGATTACACTAAGTGAGAGAATCAAGCGATAAAGGGCGAGTGAACGTGGGAAACAAAAAAAATTAAAAAGAAAAGAACGAGAGATAAAAACGAAAGAACGAGAGGTAAAAACGAAGAAACGAGAGTCGATGAAAGGGAGAATAGAGAGAAGAAGAAGGGGAAAGGGAAACAAAGGGAGAGAAAGAGATAAAAGGTAAGAAGTATTGATAAATGGCGACATAAGAGATAAATAAGATAAGTAAGATAAATTATAAAAGACAGTGCACCAGAGACCAAAGAGAATTCATACAAGGGAAGGATGGTAAGAAAAAAGAGGGAAAGCAAGATGATCAAATTGAAAGGTAAAAGTCAAGAAAATGAAGAAAGAGACAAGCTCGAGAGAAAGCCAAAGATAAACGCGGGATCAGCAGAAGGAATCAAAAATGCGTGAGAATAACCAAATAAAACCAAGAAGTTATAGCACAATTATCCAAATACAACTAAACTAAAAATGGAGGATAAAAACCAAAAGTAGATATATAAATATGAAATACAGAAAAACGTTCAAAATGTAAAAACATGAGAGAAAGTACGAAACAAAAATACAAAAGGAGAAAATGACGAGGTTGTTCAAAGACAATAGTCCTCTTTCGCTCCCTTTGACAACGCACAGAAAGTGAAGGCTTGCCGAGGGAGATTTATGAAAAGAAATACGATTCCAACACACAAAAGAAGTGGACCAAGTTTGGTCCAGGATTTAAACTCGATTAGTTGTATATCTTTCCCCTCCTTCATTTTCTTTTTCAAAAACCCGGGCTTTTTGAAAAAAAAAAGTTAGGAATCCAAGAAAAATATAGAGTCAGTAGGAAGCAACTGAGCCTTGGATCGTCCGCATTGCCCGGAGTGCTTTTGTTGGGTACATGACAATGCCTTTACATTATCCTCGCCCATCTCGTTCCAGAAGCCGAAAGGGTTTACATCATTATTCTGTTATTTTCCCTTCTTATTCCTACTCTTTTTTTTCTCTCTCTACACACCAGTTTTTTTCTGGACATCCGCCTTTTCAAAAGGATGTGAGAAGGGAAAAAAACAGGATTTTTTCCTCGACTCTTCTTTCAATTCTTGTTGATTTCCTTTCTGTCCGTACCTTGAGGCCAGGGAAAAAATTGCGGATTTGTTATTTTCTGGGAGGAGAAAAACGTTTGAGGACGCACAAAGTGTATTTTTTGCTAGAGGCTTCCATTTGCTTTAAAGTGCCAAAGAGAAAGGGAAGATGGGATGCCCGGGGTAAAGGAGAAAATTGGGCTTCTGAAATACTTTTACTTTTAACTAAATCTAAAAAAACAACAAAAAATTGTGGAAAGAAAACGAAATGGAACCAAGATTTCTCCGGTGGTACAATCTAAAAGCGGAGAAAAAATGGTTTGGCGGGAAAATAAGAGGAAATGCTTGCTTGAAATCTGACAGAAAATTTTGAACCGGCGAACTTCTCAGAACAGTGATAAATTCTACGTGTGTATACAACTTGTATTACATACATATGTATTATTATTATGTATTACATATGTATATAATTTATATTATTATCTGTAACTTATATTATTATGTTATATTGCAACTAATATTGAGAAATGTAGTGAGTAGTAATACTTTTTGACACCTTCAAACCTGCTTAACTTCTGTGTCGCTTCGTTAAAAAAAGGAAAAATAGTTGCAAATTAATAATGCAGCTGAAATAAATTCTATACAGATGGGAGGAAGACAATTAAATCAATAAATAATAATAATAATAATAATAATAATAATAAAGGAAAATAGTCAACCAAACTGAGAAAAAGTGGACATTTATATATAAGTAAAACACTCGACAAATAATACAACCGGCACAAAAAATAGGCAGAAATAAATAATAATATAGACCAGAAAAAACACTCAAAAATACAGACAAAAAAGTAAACAAAATTTAACATGAAAAACAGACAGAAAAACAATAGAAATCTCACCACAATAATAACGGAAGTCAGCTCAAAAATAATTCAAAAAATAGATGTAAAAGCCGACATTTCACCAAAGTAGCCCATTATACAGAGAAAACAGTTAAAGTCTATTCTCTATAATGATTCAGCTTAAATCAGCAATTTTCCCCCGTTATAACAAATACCCGATATAGAGAACAGAAATTTCTGTGTTAACAATTGCCGAAAGTTTTAGGGGGAGGCATTTTCTGGCACCGTTATAGAAAGAAAACCGTTACACGTGAGCCCGTTGTAAAGATAGTCTGCACATGGAAGTATACGGAAGCCCGTTATATAGAAGAAATCCTCATCAAGGAGCCCGTTATATAGAGAGTGGAACGTATTTCCAATACTATGGGCACATCAATTTCCCCAAATTTTCCTTCCCGAAAAATCCAACATTACAGTCGACTCTCGCTATAACGGTGTAGCAAAAACCACCTACATGTAACCGTTATAGAGGATAACTGGTATAAGGAATAATACAAAATCGTTACAGAGAAAAATATTTAAAGGCGGGGGATTCAAAGTTAAAGAAAAACCGGTATAGGGAAAGAAATATGCAAAAGGCGTGGCCTAAAACCGTTATAGAGAAGAAGGCTAAACGGCGGGGGATTCAAAATTAAAGGAAACCCATTATAGAGAGAGAAGTATGCGAAGGCGTGGCGTAAAACCGTTATAGGGAGAGAGGCTTTCCCCGTTTCCCCGTTATACATAAATAACTGTAATAAGGAAAACCGTTATGGAGAGGGAATTTAGCATAGCAAATCTCTCGGGCGGGGTTGTGAACACCGTTATAGTGCGAAAACCTTTATATGGAGGCCCGTTGTAGAGACAGTCGACTGTACATAGAAAATTGGCGAAAGACAAACTAAATTTTCCCCCCATTAAATAAATAAATAAAATATTGAGAAAATAATTGATACACAGATAATTGCTAATAAGTGTCTGATTTACAGGTGGACTTGCGCCACATAAATCAGTCGGACACGAACAACAACATAGAGCTGGGGATGGATCTCCAGGACTATTACATCTCCGTGGAGTGGGACATCATGAAGGTGCCGGCACAGCGTCATGAGGAATTCTACAGTTGCTGTGAGAATCCGTATGTGGACATCGTGTTTAACATTACCCTCCGCCGGAAAACCCTCTTCTACACCGTGAACCTCATCATCCCCTGCGTGGGGATTTCCTTCCTCTCCGTTCTAGTCTTCTACCTCCCCTCGGACTCGGGGGAGAAGATGTCCCTCTGTATCAGTATCCTCCTCTCACTCACCGTGTTCTTCTTGCTCCTGGCCGAGATCATCCCCCCAACATCCCTGGCCGTCCCTCTCCTGGGCAAATATCTACTCTTCACCATGATCCTCATTACCTTCTCCGTTATCGTCACCATTTGTATCCTCAATGTCAATTATCGCTCCCCCGCCACACACAAAATGGCTCCTTGGGTCAAGACTGTCTTCATTGACACCCTCCCCAAATATCTATTTATAAAGCGACCCAGCAAGGACGACGATGAGGAGGATGAGGTTGTCGGTGAGTCCTTTATTTCCTCATCATTTCAATTATTTCCTAATCATTTCACATTTTATTTCAGCACATTTTAAATTCCATTCACACTTCTGTATACGTAACTGTTGGTCAAAAAAACAAACCTTGCAGCCGCTATAACAAAACACCGTTATAGGGAATAGGGAATACAGTCGACTCTCGCTATAACAGCACCCTATGAAGCATCAATTTTCGCTTGCTATAGCGAAAAACTGTTATAGAGAATAGACATTTCTACGTTAACAAACGGAGAAAGTTTTTGAGGGGAGCATTTTTTGCTGCTGTTATAACGAGAGGATACTGTTATACAGGGGGCTGTTATGAAGAGAATCGACTGTATGTCTCTCAAACGTTTATAGAGTAGCGTATGCAGTAGTCTCTCTCTCACATATAACGGTTCCCCTTAAATCAACAAATTTTCCCCGTTATAGCGAAACTCCGTAATAGAGCATAGAAATTTACATGCTAAGAATTAGAGAAAGTTTTTGAGGGGAGCATTTTGTGCCACCGTCATAAGGAGAAAACCGTTATCAGGGAGTCCGTTATAGAGAGTCGATTTTAGTAGTAACACTGGACAAGACTGCAGAATAGCCTGCTGTCCACTTTTCTATTACGGCACTCGATAAAACAGCAAATTTTGTTCGTTAGACAGGCTGCCGTTATTAAGTAAAAACCCATATAAAGGAGGCCGTTATAGAGAGTGTTGACTGTAACCATAATAACCGAAGATCATCATAATTATCTAACCATGATATAACAACCTAAACTTAATAACCTAGACTTAGCAATCATAATAGCATAATTCGTACAACAATCACTCTATAATTACTTGAATAGCGTATTCATGATAACCTTGCCCCAACGATCTGTCCGTAATAACCATAATAACCGACCCATCATTTTTATAACAGCCGGCTTATAAAAACATAAGTGTGACACCAAAATTATATATCTATGTTAAACGTGATGACGTAGCTAGAATAACATACTTGTATTATACATAATAACCTAACGAAAATAACATACCTATCCATATATGTAAAACATTACCTATCTAAAATAACCTACATATTCATATATAACATGACAACCTCACTAATATAACGTATCCATATTAAACACGATAACTTGACTAAAATAACCTATTCATATCAATCAAGATAACCTAAAATAACCTATCCATATTCACCACAATAATTCGTAGTCATCCTGGTCATTCACGAATTGAATAGTTAACTCAGTCCTTAATAACCTATTATAACCACACCATATTTATTTTAGCGTATTCATAACGTTTATAAATAGAAAAGTCGTTACAGTGGACTCTCTCTATAACAACTCTCCTTATAAAAACTTTTTCTCTATAACAACTCAATTTTTCAGCCCTTTGTATATGTAGTGTACATATTAAATGTTCCATATAACAACTGTTCCATGTAACAACCAAGTTTGCCCTTCCCTTCAGGGTTGTTATAGCGCGAGTCCACTGTATCAGGTATTTAAAAATTCGGAACCATCAACGCGGGGAAGGTCTTTATAGGAAAGCTCCATACGAAACCACTGTAGGTACAAAAAGGCAATCAGGCGTAACGCTATAAAAAGTCTGCTATAAAGAGTGTATTGGAAAACGTTATAGGAGAAAGAACGGATTTCACTTTCCAAGAATTGTTTTTCTCGATTTATATTTTTACCTCCCAAAACCTTTCTTCTCCGACGTTCTCAGAGAAAACACTTGTATTGTTTGACTCCTCTCACACGTCCTTGTGAGAGACAACTTCTGAGAGGACAAATGATGCTATGAGGATGAAAGTAATAAAGTAGGATTAAAATGAAGACAAATTTCTCCTCTCTCACTCCACTGTCTATCTCTTCTTCTCCGTCTTAAGGGGTAAACACAAGGGGAGATGGGATGCAAAATTAAAATGGTATTAAAAGCAAACGGCACTCCCCCCTTTCTCACTCACCCTCTCTATCCGCCCTTGTTCTCCTTGGGTGGTGATTAAAATCCATGGCCTGGAAGAAGGAGAATAATGTCATGGGATCCTTTAAGGTTTTAACACTAATAAGAACCCGTGTAAGCTATTTCTTAATCTTTTATGGTGGGAGAAAGAGAGAGAGAGAGAGAAAGCGGGAGAAGGGAAGAAATGTATTAGGAATTAAGACGGAAAGAAGCTCCCTCGTGGATAAATAGAGCAGGGAAGACTGACAGGGAAGAATCGACTGAGAGAATGAGGGATACCCGACGAAGGCGGTGGTGTGAAGAAAATTTTGGATTATTAAATAACATAGTATACAAATACATATAAACGACTCTCTCTATAACGGATCCCGTTAAATCAGCTTTTTCTCATTATAGCAAAAATCCATTGTAGAAAACAAAAATTTGTATGCAACAATTAGAGAAAGTTTTGAGGGTGGCATTTTCTGTCGCCGCTATAGAGAGAAAACCCTTATAAGGGAGCCCGTTGTAGAGAGAATCGCTTGTAGTATACAAAACGCTGGTATACGATTATGCCAATTCAATTTCTTCATGGCTGTACACGGCCAATAATATGCACGAATGTATGCACACATACATGAATGTTTACAGAATCTCTCTATAACGAGCCTCCCTACAATTGATTTTGTACTCTAACGGTCTTCACAAATCCTACAGAAATGTTTGTAATTACAAAATCCTTCTCTACAACGGTGATTTTATCCCAGGCTTTTCTCTATAATGGGGAAGTTTATAAACCCGCGCCATTAAGCTTCTTTTCCTATAAAGGTTTTCGGGGACACTCCAGCATACTTTGCTCTCTATAACGGTTTTGATCCCCCGCCAATACAGTCGACTCTCTCTATAACGGTTTCGCTTAAATCAGCAAATTTTTCTCGTTATAGCAAAAACCCGTTATTGAGAACAGAAATTTGTATGTTACAAATTGGAGAAAGCTTTTGAGGGTAGCTTCTTGCACCGTTATAAGAAAAAACCGTTATGAAGAGCGCCCGTTGTAGAGAAAGTCGACTGTACGCCTGGCTCTCTATGACAGACTTAGGCCATGCTTGGGCATACTTCCCTTGTTATAACGGTTATTTATATAACGGGGTGGTTTTCCAGACCTCACAGGCTTACGGTTTTCAGTATAAAATTTTTGTATTATTCCTTTAATCGGTTTCTCCCTGCAACGGTAAAATGGAGCTGTTGATTGCTAAACCGCTGTAGAGAGTGTCGAATGTACAAGTAATATGTAGAATGTATGTTTCTGTGTATACAATAGTGTGTATTGTTGTTTTTGAATAATTTAGAAGGTGGAGGAAGCATCGGGGGGACGGGAGGAGCGGCAGGCGGCGGAGGAGGAGCTCACCTCCAAATCTGCCACATTCACGGCTTGAGTCCACCACAAGATATCGAGATTCCTTTCTATCCGTCATTGCCGTCGCCCATCTTCCTCAGTGAGTCCGAGGCACACCGACATAACTTTGGCGAGCTCAAGAGATTTCCCTCGGAGATTGAGAAATCTGCGACAAATATTCGCTTCGTTGCTCAACATATGAAGAACAAGGATCGCTTTGAAGTGGTGAGGGCATATATCTTTGGGATCATTTCTCATTTGCTCGGTTCTGGTGCTAAAGTGGTTTTTGTTTATTTGGTTTTTAATTCTTGTCTTGTACCCTATTTCGATGCCATTCACGTTTTTGTTTCTCACTTTCTCCGTGATGTAGGTATACACATTAGCTTGCTTTCTCCCAACTTTATTGCTTTTCGATGTCTTTAGCGTCGTTTCCATTTTCCAGTTATCATCTTTGTCTTCCTTTTCTTCCTTCCTGACCTTTTCTCCGTATACCTTCTGTTTGAAATATACGCCTCCGTCTGGCTTTTATTTTTCGTCTTTCTTCCCTTCCTTTTCTTTTTGTCCTTTAAGTTTCTCTCTTTCTTTTTAAAAATTGCTTTCCTTCTTCTTACACTTTCTCTTTCAGTTTCCTTTTTTCCATGTTTATCTTTTTTTCTCTTTCCGATTCCTTCCTTTATCTTTCAGCTTTCCCTCTTTCTGTCAACTTTTTCTCTTCCTCTCACAAATTTCTTCCTTTTATTTCGATTTCCTATCTAGTTTATTCTTTCGTTTTGAACTTTCTCTACGAAATTCCTTTTCCCCTGATTGGTCTTTTTTTCGCTATCAAATTTCCTTTCTTTTTTGTTTTGCTACCTTTTGATTTTATTTGACTAGCTTTTTATTGTATTTGGCTGCCTTTTTATTTTATGTGGCTACCGTTTGATTTTATTTTGCTACCTTTTTATTTTATGTTGCTAGTTTTTTAATTTATTTGGCAATTTTTTAATTTATTTGGCAATTTTTTTATTTTATTTGGCTATTGTTTTATTTTATTTGGCTATTGTTTTATTTTATTTGGCTATTGTTTTATTTTCTTTTTCACTTCTTCTTTTCTCTTTTGTTTTTCTCCGTGTCTGCCTTTCACTTTAAACTTTCTTCCTTTCTCTTATGTTTGTATCCACTTCTGCCTTTCTCTTTGAATTTTCGCTCTTTCTCTGTATGTTTCTCCCTTTCTGCCTTTTTCGTTGAGCTTTCTCCGTTTCTTTTTTATTTTTCTCCTTTTCTGAGTTATCTTTCTTTCTCTGTTATTTCCCTTTCTATTCTCATTACTAACTCCTATGGTTTCTCTCTGTGCAAGATGTCTCTACCGCACTTCTTCTTCCCTGTTCTCAGTTGCATCTTCGCGGGTTTTGTTACTTACCCAGATTTTCCGCCGGTTTGCGTTACACACAGAGCCCAGACGTTGTTTGCCAATCTATTAATAATTTAAGTCATCCCGTCGATACAAAGGCTTCTCCGTTCCTTCTAGTGTCGTATTCACAGACTTCTGTATTTGAGATGCTCCTCATGTCTCTTTCTCTCACCACCTCCCAAGGTCTTGCAAGAGTAATTTGCTTCCCTTCTGCGGCTTCGCCCTGTCTTCCTACGCCTCATTCCTTCACATCGTCTCCAGGTCATTCGAAGCCTGACACTCACAGCTCTCACGGAGATTATGCATGAGTGTGAGAAACAAAATAGCTGTTTGTGCCAATTCATGTCGTAGTTTCCTCCCATTTAATTAAACTCGAACAAAAGATTCCTGGATGGACGGGGAAGAGACAAAGGGAGATTTGGGGACGAAATTAAAACTTCACGAGGAAAGGTGTCACATTCAATTTGACTGAGGCTGACATGGAAACACAATGGGGATGGCTATGAAGGTGGCTGGGACAGGCGGAGATGGAGATTCAGGGTGTTCTTCGGAACAAATAAAAAGGGATGGAATGACAGAGAGGAGGAGAAAGTGACAAGGAGGTATGCACATACATATGCACGCATATCGAGAGAGCGTGATGGAATCAGTTAAAAGAGGAAATCCAGAAGAAAGAAAATAGGAAATGTGCAAGGAAAGATACGAAAATAGAGAAGAAAATGAAAGACAAAAATAAAATTCGAAGCAGTGAACAGAAGTAAAGGCTAACATGAAAGTCAGCAAGAAAATTTGAAGAGAGCAGTTCGGCAGAAAGACTGCAGTCCAAATATGGAGAAAGTGAAAATTAATACAGAGAATACATTAAGAGAAGTAAAAAGAGAAAACACAGCAAAAAATATAGAGAACTGCCGAAAAAACGCCGACAGTGAAAAAAATAAAGGTAATTGAAAGGAGAAAGCTCAGACAGGAAAAAAAAAATTAGAATACACGTACATACCGAGAACAAGTAAAGGAAAAATAGCAACAAACATAAAATTAACAGAGATGAAGTCGGAGGAAATAAATTGTAAAAGAAAGAGAAGTGACAAAAAAAGGGTGAGAGGAAGAGAGAGATACAGAGAATAAGACAGAAACCGAGAGAAATAGAAAGAGAAAGCTGGAGGGACAGAAAGAGACACAAATAGCAAACAAAAGGGGAGAGCGACAGAAAACGGGAATATAAAAGGAGACAGAGGAAAATAGAGAAACAGGTAAAGAGACAGAGAGGAAGCGAGAGATAGACAGAAAAAGAAAGCAGGAGTGAGAGAAAGAGAGAAAGCAACAGGGAAGAAAGCCACAGAGAGAAACACACAGATATCGACAGAAAAAAAGGGAGCGAGAAAGCGAGAGTTTGACAGAAAGAGAAGGCGACGGAGAAAAAAGCACCAGATGAAGAAATAGAGAGAGATCAGGACAGTAAAAGTGAGAGAGATGAATGAAGAGAGAAAGAGAAAGCAAATTGGAATGAGAAAAAGCGAGAAAAAGAAAGGGAAAGAGAAAGAGAAATGAAGAGAGAAAAGGAAAGCAGACTGGCGAGAGAGAAAGCGAGAAAAAGACGGAAAAAATGGAGAGAGAAAGCAAACTGGAGAGAGAAAGCGAGAAAAAGGCAGAAAAAGAGAGAGAGATGAAGACAGAAAGAGAAAGCAAACTGGAGAGACAGAAAACGAGAAAAATACAGAAAAAATAAAAGAGAAAGCGTGAAAAAGAAGAAATGAAGAGAGAAAGCAAACTGGAGAGAGAAAGCGAGAAAAAGACAGAAAAAGAGAGAGAGAAATGAAGAGGGAAAGCGAAATCAAGCTGGAGAGAAAGCGAGAAAACGACAGGGAAAGAGAGAGCAAAGGGGGAAGAGACATAGAAAGAGAGAGAAAGAGAGAGACGAAAGTAAAAAGGAGCATCCTGGAGACAGAAAATAAGGGCGAGAGCCATGAGAAATGCAGATGAGCGTCGGGATCCGTGAGTTGGGATGGAAACGAGGTCACAAATTGGGATGAGCTTTGTGTCAGTGGATTTCATATTACGGATGACTTGAAAGAGTGACAAGGACAATGTTGATATTCATGGGATGACTGCCTTATTCCTACCCACTTCCCTCCTGCCACCTCCTTATAATGCACATTCCTCAGACTTACCTATAGATATACTACATACATACATACCACATACATACCTCTCTATATATTTCCCCCACGCCTGTCCCAGTAAATTCTGGAGTAGAAATAAAAAAAACCCATCTTTGTAAATTTTGCAAGATCTCATGAATTTCTCCGAATATTCACCCTTTCATGGTCGTACATACAAACATATGTACATCTATATACATGTATCTATATATACCATGGTATTATACATACATGAATATCTCCATATACACAAGGAATCGATCCCAACCTGGTATTATCTCCGAGTAGAAAAAAAAACTTTTGAATTTCTCCCCCACCAAAGAAAATCTAGATTTCCCCAGGAAGTCCTATAATTTGGTGTTTCCTTAAAAAAGAGAACAAATTAATTCCAAGCCCAAGAAAAAGGCACCGATTAGTGGTTTTGGTGAGAATCAAATAGATTTTTCCCGAAACGCCGAGAACCCGTGAAACACCAGAAAAAAGGGGAAAGGAAAAAGGAAAAAAGCAATTACATAAGTCCCGGCTTTTTTCCTTCGTTTTAGTGAATAAAAAAAAAGGGGGGAGAAACCAAACTGGAAAAGGCGCAGTTCCCTTTGCATCCCTGCCAGGACCAGAAATGTGTAGCTTTCTCCTACAATATTCCCACAAATTCTTTCCCATTTCCTGGCCCTCCCTCCTTCTATCCATATTAGATCCCCCCAAAAAAAAGCATGGGCATGTATATTAGATATTCAAATCTGAATCTGGAGCCAAAAAAACCTCTATTTTTTGGTTTCAGAACCTTTTTTTCCGGGGAAAAAACGTTAGCCCACAGGCGGGAAGAGGGAAAAGTTCAAGAATTGTACTTAAAGAAATGAACCAAAAAACATACTCCCGTCTTTTAAGCTTTTATAGATTGGATAGGAATTTGTTGGGAGGGAAAGTTGGGATGGAGAGAAAATCTCTCTCACCAAATGACAACACATGCTATCCAATTTCTCAGGTTCATCCCTGGAAAACAAGAACGTAAGAAAACAGTTGCAATGTAAAAAAAAATGGAGAGAAAGTCCTATCGTTTTGTTAAGCATCGATTGCCTGGTGAATAATGCAGGAGGTCCTTCCCCTTCCTGGGGCTTCTTCCTATTTTTTTAGCGGGAGGAAATTCCTACATATTCTCCATGGTAAATAGACGTCCATGGGTGCAATCCGTAGAGAGAAATGGAGAGAGAAAGAGAGAGAAAGAGAGAGAAATGGAGAGAGAGAGAGAAACATTCACTCTGGACTTTGTAAACGTAATGTAATTTTTAAAGCGTTCTTTAAATTGCCCCAACATCGAAAGCACTCTTGGGGATGGGGAAAAAGGGAGGGAAAAAAAAAAAGATTTTGGGCTTTTACCAAGTATATGTACACATGGAGCTCCCATTAGACACCGACGGAAAGCTCCAAATTTGTTTGCAGATTGTTCATGTGTAATAATAAAGGAGGGAAGTAGAGAGCCAGTAGGAGTGCGAGAGAGAAGAAGAGAGAGAGAGAAAGAGAGAGGCATAATGACAGAGGATATTAGAGAGGAAAGAAAGTGGAAGACTGTGGAAGAGGAGAGATAGAGTGAGAGTGAGTGAGAGAGAGTGAGAGAGTTAGAATGAGAGAGTAAGGGAGAGAGAAAGAGAGAGTGAGAAGGATACAAAGAGAGAGAGTGAGAGAAAAAGAGAGAGAGAGTGAGAGTGAGAGAGAGTGAGATAGTGAGAGAGAGTGAGCGAGAGAGAGAAAAAGAGAGAGAGTTAGAAAGAGAGAGTGTGAGAGAGAGAAAGAGAGAGAGGGTAAGCCAGTGAGATGGAGAGAGAGAGAGAGGGAGAGAAAGAGAGAGAGAGAGCGACAGCGGAAGTAAATGCGGGCCACAGTTCCCAGCTTCATTTGGAGCAGTTTTTGTTTTCCCAAACTTGTCCCTGCCGCTCTACTTCACCTTCTTAAACAAAGAGATTCGAGGCAGCTAAATTGCTTCGTTCTCAGTTGTGTGAAACCCTTGCAACTGTTTAATTGATGCAAATAGGCGTAGGGATAGAGAGGAATAGTAGTGAAAAGGAGTAGAGAGAGAGAGGATAAGTCAGGTGGGATGGGGAAACCAGGAGAAAGAGAGACATGAGAAATACATGGGGAAGGACAAGGAAGAAAGAGGGAGGAAATAATGAGGAAATCGAGAAAGGCAGGCAGAAGTAAAGGAGAAAGGAAGAAACAGAGAAGGAACAGAGAAAGGAAGAAAAGGGACAGAGAGAGGAAGAGTTAGTAAGAGCGACAGATAAGAGCCAGGAACAGAGGCCAACAACAGAGATTGGACAAGAGAGAGGAGACAGATAGAGAAAGAGAGTGGAGTGAAAACCAGAGATCAGTACAGAAAGAAACCAGAGAGGCGAAGAGACACAAAATAGAGACGGTGAGAGGCAGAACACACAGACAAAGAGGGAAACCATAGAGAGGAAGAGAGACAAAAACAGAGAGGCAAAAATGCAGAGAGCGGAAGAGCAAAAACAGAGAGAGGAGGAGAGAAAAGCGGAAGAGTGACAAAAATCATAGGAGAGAGAAACAACAGATAGAGATAGAGAGACGAAAACAGAAAGAAGGGGAGAGAAAAGACAACAGAGAGAGAGGAAGGGACACGTCAGAGAGAGAATAAAAGAGAGAGATAAACATTAGAGAGAGAGGAAGATAAACGATAAAGAAAGAAGGAGAGAGACGAAAAACAAAGACAGGAAGAGAGAGATTACTTCAATAATAGTAAGAGGCATTGCAATGAAGGATAGTTCAAGTACATTTATGAGTACTGTAACGCACGTTTATTTAAGTGGCTCAATGGAAAACGGCGTTACAAATAATATTTATGAGCAGTAATTAAAGAGTAATCAGATTTTACACACAGCAACAGATGATAATGAAAATTACATAAAGTTTTACATACACGACAACAATCACAATGTAATTTGTACAACAATACAAACACAAAGCATTTATTACAATCAACACCCTCAACACCAAATCCAATAATAATTCCAAGTACCAAATTCTAACCAGTTCCAATTAAACCCCCCAGAAACCCTACGCTGGGATAAATGTCTAGTAAATCGTGAATAATGATTAATAAAGTCCAGTTGCCAATAGTCGGTTAAGAAAATCGGTAAGGTCTCAAACTGCTTGTATTCCAGAATTTTTCCTCCTTAGAAGTGCAATCGTCTTTACTAGTCTCACACTAGTCAAAGAGTTCCCAATTATGTTCGCCATCATACTATTTATACTTGATTTCATAAAGCATTTTATTGGTAGAGAGTGAAATCACCAATCATTTGGAATCAACCTAGTTACAATACTAAAACTACATAATGTAATGCAACGCAACACCAACCATGTACGTAACACCATAATAATATGAATGAGTAAAGCTAGGCTTTACATATAACTATACATATATAACTATACATATGTTATAACTATACAGTACATATAACTATACATATGTTTGCCGAATTCAACTACATCTACTCAGTAATGCAGAGAATAAATGAGGAATCGGTAATCGAATAAATGGCGTGAAGATCATGAAATATCAAAAAGTAAAGAGTAAATGGACGATGGAATTAGAAAACACAAAGAATAGTCGGGGAATGAATAATTGTATTTCTCTCTTTATTCCCTCACAAAAATGTGAGTACAGATAGAAGAAGATTGGAAGTACGTGGCAATGGTCCTAGATCGACTCTTCCTCTGGATCTTCACCATGGCCTGTATCCTCGGCACCATCGGCATCATCTTCCGGGCCCCCAGCCTCTACGACACCACCCGACCCATTGACATCCAGTACTCAAAACTGGCCAAACAAAGGATGATGCAAATGGGTCCTGAAGAAGATTAAAAGGCTTCCGGAGATTCATAAGATTTCAAAAAAAAAACTTGTTATACACACAATAAATTATACATACATATGTATTCTGTATAAAAACTTATACTTCCCCATATTTACCCACCACATCTCCCATGTTCCATCTCCAGAAAGAAAAACAAAGAGAAAAAAGCAAGGACCCGTCAAAATGTTTACCAAAGAAGGCGCCACGGGGAAAAACCATTCAAAAATTTGGTGATGCACAGTCAACAACGTCGTTCAATAAGAAAGTTGTTTCTTCCCATTTTATTACACATGCAAACACTTCCACCGGGAAAAAAATATTAATTTGTTTATTGAGTGTGAATTTTACCTTGTCATAATTTCCTCTTTTACCCTCAACCCTTTTTTATCTGTATTTCCCTTCAATATCTGAGATGGGATCTCAGACCCTTTTATCTTTTTCAATGGATGATTATGGGTGTGTGCGTGCTTGAGACAATAAAGGCTGGAGAGGGGAGTTCGGGGGAGCCAGAAGGTGGCATTGGAGACACATGTATACACACATGCACTCATGCATGTTTGTGAAGCTCCTTATTTGAGCACAGTTTGTTTTTTTAGGGGATATTTTCTTTTTTCCGGCCCCAAGAAAAAGTTGTCGTGACTACATCTCAGAGAGAATGAGAAAGGCAAAGAGACGGAGAGAGAGAGCAAGAGAGAGAAGGGAAAATACAGAGAGGTGAGAGGGAGAGAGAGAAGGGTGAAGATACGAAAAGAAAGAGAGATGAGAGAGAGAGGAGAGAGAGAGAGAAAGAGAGAGGAGAGAGTGAGAAATAGAGAGGAGAGAGAGAAATAGAGAGGAGAGAGAGAAAGAGAGAGGAGAGAGTGAGAAATAGAGAGGAGAGAGAGAAAGAGAAAAGAGAGCGGACAGAGAGAAAGAGAAAAGAGAGCGGAGAGAGAGAAAGAGAAAAGAGAGAGGAGAGAGAGCGGAGAGAGAGAAAGAGAGAGGAGAGAGAGAGGAGAGAGAAAGAGAGGAGAGCGAGAGAAAGAGAGGAGAGAGAGAGAAAGAGAGGAAAGAGAGAGAGAGGGATAGGACGAAAAGAACTTTAACGAAAAGCAATTTAAAAGATGGAGAAAGCGAGAGAGAGAATAGAGAGGAAAGAGAGAGAAAGAGTGAGAGAGAGAGGGAGAAAGAGCGCGAAAAAAAAGAGAAATAGTAAATCCTTTTGGAAATGAAGGTGTCAAAATGAAAGACTGGAGGCTTTTCCTCCACCATTTATATGTAGTCACCCGGAAAAAAATTGTTTTTTATCTCGTCTCTTGCCCAAAGCCTATTTTAGAATGTATTTTAGGCTCCATCTAATTCGTTCTAGACACTCCACGTTTTCCCTGGGAGGTCAATAGCAAGAGTGGAAAGGTATCTATTTTTCCAGGTTTTTTGCTATTAAAATTAAATTGTGTTTGTTTTTTTACCTAAAATCTTTCGGTGCTATCTCTTATATCTCCGCTGTTTGGAAAAGGTGTCGGAGGAAATGGCTTTCAAATTACAAGTCGAAAGACAATTTGTGGTGGTATTTTTATTTCTCTCACTCTCTCGCTCTCTCTATTTCTCTCTCTGTCTTGCCTCTGTCATGCACTCTTGCGTGTAAAAGAGCGGAGAAAAGGTCCGAAATTTCCCTTAATTTTGAGCCCATTTTTAGAAATTCCACATCCTTCTCAAGAATAAAGGTTTCCCGGCTTGAAAAATTTCAAACCGGTTTTTCCTGTGGACATTTTAAATCTTTTTCATTTGTTTTAATTTAGAAAAACGTTTTAATACAATTTACGCAGCTAGTTACCTACATAATGTATTTATTTAGTAATTTTTATAATTTCATTAATTTCAAGTATTTTAAATTGATTTTTAAATCATGTTTGGGCACAAGTGTCATTTAATGTTTTTAATTAAAAACCAGTTAACTTTCTTTTCAATTTTTGGGGATCCTAGTTTTGTAATTTAATTAACATGAATTCCCCATAAATTCATGTGATTTACTTCCTGCAACAAAAAAAAGGTCAAACATTAACGAAAGACATTTCATGCCAAAACAAAACACGATTTACGTGCTGAAGCTCGCGCAAAATGGCACAAACAAAATTTTTCGACTTAACGAACACACTATCCCTATCACAACTTAAACCATGGTTCGTTTTAAATAAAATTGTTTACTTAATTCGAATGGCGTTAAATCTTGGCCAAAAAGTAAATATCGTAGTTGGCCTCAAAAAAATGGATATTTTTCCTTCCTGAGCCTCCTCAAACTTCCAGTGTCACCAGCACCAAAAGACATTCCAGAGCTCCTCCAGAAGATCCCCTGGAACAATTTGTATTAGTTGTCCCCCCAGTCATAAATATGTTAGTTTTAAATCCCCAAAAATATGTGACATGGACAGAAAAGGCATAAATTTCCAAGGCTTTTTATTTCTTAAAATCCCCCTTTTTTTCTTTCTTGGAAAAGAACATGAATTATTTCTCTCTCCTTGAACCCCCCCCCCCCCGCGGAAAAAAAAATGGGAATTTAACAAGAGAAATTGCAGGTGTGAGATTTGTCAATGTGTCCCCTCACAGTTCCATATGTACGTGTCCTTCCCCCATTAACTCCCATGTAATGAGAGGCTTCTACCGTTCACATAAAAGGGGACATCACCACAAAGTATTTGGATGTAATAAATATAAAAAGGGGGAAGACCCGAAAGAAAATGTGGATGTAACTGTGTAAGTAAAATGTACAATTAATCATTAAACTGTGGGACAAACTTCCCACCTTGTAGGGATTATTAATAGGGGGATATTTATAAAATATTATTTAAAAATTATTATTAAAAAAAACTATTTAAAAAAACATGTAAAAACAAAAAAAAATAATATCTGTAAGGAACAATATACGTAAAATAAATGTGCATGTTAAATACAGGGATTTACAAAAAAAACTTCTAAAAGGGAGTCCACGGCGAGAAAAACAATTATAGGACTAGCAAGAAATTTTAGTGTGTTTGTTGGCGGCAATTTTTAATTAAAAAAACAATTCCTGTACAATTATGTGGAAAAGGCTCGTTTAATTTAAGAATGTAGAGAATTGTGCAAAGATGTTGAAGAGGAAAAGTACAGGAAAATGTTATTGTGAATGTTATTGTGTACATTTGAAAAAAGTAACAAATATTAAGGGAAAATACAAGAAAAAAAGAGCATACAAATATATTCTATGGAGAGATTCCGCAGAGAAAAAGGGTTAATATTACACCTTTTTTCATGTTGGGAGAGAGAAATTGGGTAAAAGAAAAGGATAAAAAAAAAAAGAGACAGACGACGCTTCTCCATGACCCCGTTGATTGTAATATTTAATGTTATTGTATGTACTTGTTCTGTATGATAAATATATATATACATGTTAAGAGACTTGTGCACACGTCTAAAATAAAACTATAAATCTTGTTGTGTATGGAGACATTATGGGAGACAAACAAATCCTCTGGTTATTTATTGCGTATGTTTTTATGACTACTTTTTTTTAAGTGGACTTTTTCGCACCTCTCAGGTTGACTTTGGGAGTTTATATATGGTATTTTCCGTGTTTGTAGGACTTTCTAGCCACTTAATTTTTTTAATGGGCTTCGTACGACATCATTTTGATCATAGGTTCATCGGCAGCACTGGGTTCTACACATTTTTAATTGTGTTCCCGTCACAATATATTCTCATTTAATTTCTCATCGCTGCCCATTGTCGCAAACAACTGCAGTGTGTTTGTACAGTATAATTAATAATCATCTGATTTTGGTTTGATTTAATTAACTCTTTTTTTCCGGATTTGTTTTTTTGAATTTTCAAATTTTTATGCATTTGTTCTGCTTTTGTCAAATTTGTCTGCATTTTTTCCGTTTTCCCGCTATTTTTGTTTTTTTTACGTTTTCCGCATTTTTATGTTGATTTACATGTTTTCGTATTTTTTTTTACAATTTTGTCATTTTATGTTGTCTCCATTTTTTATGCTTTTTAATTTTTTTTGAATTTAATTTCTGCTTTTTCTATTACAACACTATTTTTTAATTTTGTTTCTAAATTTTTACGACTATTTTTTATACTTTTCTACAATTCGTATGCCCATTTGATTTTGCATCTACATTTTTAATGATTTTAATTTTGGCTTTGCGTTTTAAATATTTTTTCATGCTGTTTCCACAGTTTGTATCTTTTTAATTCGTTTCTGCAATTGTTTATGCTTGTTTGATTTTGTTTCTACTTTTTTTTTCATATTTCACAAATTTGCAATTATTACCTATAGATTTGAACATTTTTTGCGCACTCGCTAATGTTCAAAAAATGTTAAGTTTTTGTAGTTTTACAACGGTATTTTAGTACATTATAAGTATTATTACAAAGTTTCTCCCGTAAATCTCATTATGTTACGGGATAACATGCATTGCTCATTCTTATGTAGTATACTGTATACTAAAGTAAATATATTTACAAAAAAAAAGGTTGAACACCATTTTTGAATAGGTAGATACCTCAATGGTACAGAAGGACAATATTAATTTTAGTGAATATAATCTCACGTTTTCATTCAATTTTTTTTTTCATTTAAATAATAAAACTAACATTTTCTTGAAAATTGCGTCCGTTTCCCTATCAGGCATTCTCAATAGCATTTTTTGCAATTTTTAATAATATTTGTTCATGCTACCAAATTAATGCTTCATCTTGGCACCAATTCTTTTTCTATAATGCCAAATACATTGTAAATACAAATATGATCCCATTTTTAGTTTTAGTTGTTGACTAATTAAATATTTTGCATACCTCAAATACAGGAAGACAGATTCCTCAGCATTCATAGAATTCTCAGAATTCACCTATAAAACAAAGGATCAGCTTATTTGCAGATGAATAAGCCATCTCCAGGTACAATACGATAAATGTCCAAATGAAATTCTTAAGCTACATACTTACCAATCCAAGAATAGCATTGTAGGGAAAATGGAAACCAAAAAGAGCTTAAAGTTTAAATATTGAAAGTGCGTGAAAAAACGTGGTAGACAATTAAATATCAGCTATTTTCGTCCTTTGTTATTTTTATCAGGCCAAAAAAAAAGATTTTTTTTACTTCCAAAGTAAACAAAAAGCACTTCATGAAAGGTGTCAAAATCTGCGTTGAAAAACAAGACCAATGATGTCTACCAGTTGTCATCTGTCTGAAAAGATCCGGGTTCAAAGCAGTTCTTTACCCCCCGCGGAGAGTCTCTCTTCCCCCCTCTCGGGTGAGCCCAAATGCGTTCCCAGCACTATCTAACCCGGGCATTTGGTACTAAAAACACCCGGGAAGTCTTCTGCCATCACTTTTTAAGGCACAAAATATCCGCTCATTTCCCGGCCACTTTTTCCCCAAACGTTTTTTGCAAATTATTTCATCCGCTGTGGTTCAGCCAAGGAATTTTGAAGAAAGGATTTTAATATGTAGCCTTCTAAGCTATAACCAAAAATTTTAAAAATTGCTCCTCACCGATTTCATATTAGGATTTTTTTTAAACTACAGTTCACAAATGTGGCAGGTAATTGTGACCACCCCTATCTTCAATTATGGTAAATAAACATTTATGATTATGAAAAAAATAATACTGTAAGTAATTAGAGACGTAATATACATATGTAGGGTTATCCTGAACGTCTGGTTGAATAATTCCGTAAAGCCGAGACAAAAAGGGAATGAAAGAGGTTAAGTTAATACTTAAATGGTCCCTGAAAAACTTTGGAACTTTTTTGCAATTTAATGGATTACATGGGATAGATTACATTAATTAATTAAAAACATGGGCGCAGGCGCTAATCTTGTTAATTATGCATCCTTTTCTTTCATGACGCGTAGATCTACATTAAATTGATGCAAATTACAATTTTAATATGATCATGTCCTTTGAGCCATGATGTAACGGGTGCTCCAAATTGATATTGACACGGCTCAATTGAAATTAAGGCTCGCAGTTAAAAAATACAATTGGCTATGAATCGTTAATTCATACAGTCCACTCTCTCTATAACGGTTCCCCTTAAATCAGCAAATTTTCCCCGTTACAACGACAAATCTTTATAGAGAATAGGAATTTCTATATGCTAACAATTGGAGAAAGTTTTTGAGGGCAGCATTTCCTGCCACCGTTATGGAGAGAAAACCGTTATAAGGGAGCCCATTATAGAGAGGTTCGACTGTAAAGCAATTCTTATGTTGCTTTGGACTAAATCCACAGATTCTCAGTTCCAAAACAAATTAAAAAGCGAAATTCCTTAAAAACAAATCGGACCAAGGGACAAAAACAACAGCACAAAAATGTTCAGTTTGGATTTGCGCAAGTAAAAAAAACGGTCATAGATTGGTCAAATATTGTTGAATCTGAATTGTTTCGGCTGGAACGGCAATAAAATTGATTAATAAATTGTCTACAAAATAGTAATTTTATTTCATATTTATTATTTCCGAGCTAAGACCCTGCAAGGTGGGAAGATTCATTCAATTCTCGTGAAAGCATTTCCTTGATTCTTGTCACTTATCGTTAGTCAATTAGTCTGTTTTGCCTTTAAAGAATCTCACTTGATACAAGTAAATAAAATAAAACTATAATTATTAGTTTTGCAGCTAAGAATGCCTTCAAACGAACCCTTTAATCCGTACAATAAATAAACCAATAATAATAATAATAAAAAGTATAAGGATCAAAATAATAAAATCCCATTTCCCTGATTTTCCATTGCAAACAATAATTGCTTTCATTTTGATTTAATGATTGCTTCATTGCAAGTTCAGCCCAAACGCCCAAAGGGAAAAACGTGAGACTCCAAAGGCAGTCGCAGTTTGCGTCCAAATTCCATGCAGTGCAAATTAACCCTTTTAAAGCCTTCGCCTAAACCAGGGACACCAAGGCCGGACATTAGCAAGCTAGCCAAGTCCTATTCAATTTTATTATTGGTGCAAGACATACGCCTAATTTCATTTAATTTCATTCGTCAAAGGAATTACGACCTTGAAAGTCAACAAATGGAGCATTTTTCAAATTACATGTGCCTCAGTTTGCACACATACCACACAGGTAATCTTTACATTTGTAATACAATTTAACCTCAACAGAGGGCGTTTGGACACCACATTTTAAATTGGGATTTATTATTTCTCTCACGTCAAGAAATTAATTAGAGATTACTTCCTTCCTTGGTCAGGCGTCACAACAAAATTGCTAATTCATCTTTTTTCACTCCTGCATTTTCCTGGGAAGAAAATCATAATTTCCTGTTGAAATAAATCAGAATTAATCCCATTTGCACACAAAAGCCTCTTAGCAAATACGACCGTCTTGAATTTTAAGTTTAAAAAAAAGTAATCAAATAAAATTGATTAATTCCTCATTCCATTAGAAGCCAATGGTGTGTTGTAATTCCTATAAAAATAATTCCTGTAAAAAAGGACTAATAACCCTTTGAAGCTCAAAGAATTGAATAATCCTCACATTCTGTCTCTATATTTGCCCACGGAATGAAACAGAGACTATTACTAAACTATTAGAAATTTGAATGAACTGAAGAGGCAAAGTGTCATTATGTCTCTTTTGATTTTTTTTCTTGTTCCCCCTTCAAGAATTTCACTTTCACCTGCCACAAATAATGAATTCATTCCTCAAAGAAATAAAAAAAAGTCACTTTCAATGAAGGAACATTTAAACAAAAGAGAGACATATGGACATAAAATGTGTAGATTCATTCCATTCCATGTGCTACGGAGAAACTCCCTCAGACCACCAACACACGTGTGGTGGTGTGTATTTATTTAAAGTGCTTTTTAATTACAAAGTCCCCCTACGTGTATTGACTTTAATGGCAGGGAGGAATTGCAGGTGTTCGCAGGGGGGAAAAGAGGCTCTGTTTGCGTATAATTTAGATTTTTTTGAGAACATTCTTATTCGTATACGTAATGTAACTTGGAACTATGTATTGAACGAATTGCTGAGTGGAGGATAAATATAGAGATTTTAGGGGTCTTTGTCTAAAGGACTGAATAGAAATTAAGGCACTTGTTCTCCTTGTGCACATGCAATCAAAGAGTACACGGACGGGAGGAGGGGAAAGGAGAGGCTGATGACAGGAGGGTGAGAGACATTGAGGGAGACAGAAGATAGAAATCTAAGGAACAAAAGGGAGAGAGAGAAAACTAGAGACGAACTAGAGAGAGACGAAAACGCGAGAGAGGAAATAGAGACGAACAAAGCAGGGAGAAAAAAGCCAGAAAGGAGCAAGAGAGAGAAAGAAAATAGACGAACGAGAGAGAGAGAAAATAGAGACGAACAAGGGAGAGAGAAAACAGACGAACAAGAGAGAGACAAAATAGACGAACAAGAGAGAGAGAAAATAGACGAACAAGAGAGAGACAAAATAGAGACGAACAAGAGAGAGATGAGCAAAAGAGAGAGAGAGAAAGAGAAAACAAGAAACGAACAAAAGAGAGAGAGAGAAAAATAAAGACGAAAAAGTGATTGAGAAACATAGAGATGAACCCAGAGACGAACAAAGGAGTGAGAGAAACAAATACAGAGGAACAGGAGAGAGAAAACAGCGACGAATCAGAGAAAGAGAGAGAGAGAGACGAACAATAGAGAGAAATCTTAAGACGAACAAGAGATTGGAAGGGAAAACTAGAAACAAACAAGGGAGAGGGACGAACACGCGGGAGATAAAAATAGAGACGACGAAAACAGAGAGAAAACTAGACGTAGAAAGGGTAGATAAACGAACAAAAGAGAGAGACCGCAGTAGACGAAGAAGAGAGAGGCATGAAACGCGAGAGAGAAAACTAGAGAACAAGAGGGAGGGATCGAGAGAGGAACAAGAGAAATATGGAGACAAACAAGAGAGAGATCGAGAGGTGATGAAGAGAACAAGAATAGCGATTAATGTATGAAATGAAAAAAGAAGAGAGAGGAAGACAAAGGAGAAGATATCAAGAGAGAAGGAAGAGATAGAAGGAGAGAAAGCAGAGAGAAAGAGAGATGAAGAAGAGAGAGAGGAAGAGAGAGGAAGTTGAGAAAAAAGGAGATAAGATAGAAGAGAGAGAGATGAAGTAGAGACAAGAAGAGATAATAAAGAAGAGGGAGAGGAAGTAAAGACAAGAAAAGGTAATAAAGAAGAGAGAGAGGAAGTAAAGACAAGAAGAGAAGGAAGAAGAGGCACAAAGTGAGAGTCAAGAGAGAGAGTGAAAATATTGAGAGAACAACAGAGAGGGAAGGGAGAAAAAATGATTTAAAGGGAAAGAACGGAAGAGGAAGGAAAGGATACAGAAAAGCGGAGAAAATATTGAGCAAGAAAAAGAAAAAATGTATACAGATAGAAAAAGGGTGGATAATAATGAAATAGAAGAGCAGTGCTATAAGTCCCCTTTTGTGTGTAATCAGGACCGTATTTAAAGTCAATTTTCCCTTGGGCCCCAGTGGGTTACATCACGAATTTGGTTTCATTTCCTCTCAATGCCGCATGTGTTTGTGGGTTTTATTAAATGAAATCGGTCCTATGGGCTATGGTGATTAATAACAAGAATGAGTGAGTGAGTGAAACGTTCTCAATTTTCTGGCAAGTCATCCCACATGCTTGGTCACTTACATAATAATCTTTGGGATTTATTACACACCACCAACTCACCGAAATAAAATGATTCACCTGAGTGAGTGGTTGTTGATTGTGAGTGAGTAAGCCATCAGAATATGTGGGATCGCCCTACTCTCATTCCTGGCCTGGTCAAACTACCCCCATCTGTGTCCTTCCATGGGAACTTTTCCATGCCTTTCAAACTTCCCTTTGTTCCTTTAATATCAATTTAATTTCAATATTCATTCTCTTCAATGGGTCACTCTGTCTAGCCAGTTTTGTTGTTGTTTCTGCTGCCTTTCCCTTTGACTGTACATCCACTTTGTCTCTTTCATCTCCATCAATAAAATCCTCCTCTCTGACGGTTTTCTACCTTGCGATTTATCTATTTCTTTCAATTTATCTCCCTTAATTGAGCTCGGCCGGCCCTCTTTTCTCAATTCTCCTCGTTTCCTTTGAGTTCTTCCTTTGCATTGTTTTCCAGCTACTTTTCTCGTTTCCCTTCAGTTTTCTTTCTCTCCTTTCCATCCTATTCAGTTCTCTTTCTCTCTATTTCCCTTAATTTTTCCTTTCTCTCCAATTCCCTTTATATTTCCTTTCTCTCAAATTCCCTTTACATTTCCTTTTTATCAAAATCCCTTTATATTTCCTTTCTCGCAAATTCCCTTTATATTTCCTTTCTCTCCAATTCCCTTTATATTTCCTTTCTCGCAAATTCCCTTTATATTTCCTTTCTCTC
>JAQGBT010002225.1:0-25418 GCA_034698585.1 Disparrhopalites patrizii
ATTTTCTCCCCTAAAATTCGACCTTTCACTACAAATAACTAAAACTAAGCTTAAAAATTCGCCAATTGTCTCCCTCGGAAGTCTGCTTACATCAAAATCCCCAAAACTATCGTTTCCTACTAACAAATTTTCGCCAATTTTCTCCTTCAAATTTCAATGTACTTCTATCCATATCCCCAAACTAACGTTTGCCCCTTACAAATTTTCCCCAATTTTGTCCCTCCAAATTCAATTTGCTACAATCAAAATTCTCAAACTAGCGTTTGCCCCTTACAAATTTGTGCCCCCAAAATTCAATCTGCTTGCATTCAAATCCCCAAAGTAACGTTTGCCCCTTACAAATTGTCGCCCTCAAAATTCAAATTCCCTTTCATTGAAATCCCGAAACGAACGTTTAATTTTCGCCCTCAAAATTCAATCTGCTTTCATTGGAATCCCGAAACTAACGTTGGCCCCTTACAAACTGTCGTCAATTCTGTCCCTCCAAATTCAATCTGCTACCATCAAAATTCCCAAACAAACGTTTCCCTATTACAAAGTTTTGCCCATACGAGAAGAAATAAACAAAGAAACAAAAATCCTCAACAATGTGGCCAAAATAACCCCGCTATAAAATAATATATAAATAAACACTTTGAATTGAAGAGATAAAAAAAAAAGGCCAGAAGAATATGACAAGACGCTCAATACAAATGAGTGCAAAGCCAGGCAAGAGAGAGCGGCTCTGAGGACCTTCCACCGACACATGCACTCCCGAGCTATTAAAGAGAGAGAGACAGAAAGAGAGAGAGAGAGAGACAGAGAGAGCGCGAGAAAGAGAGAGAGAGCAGCCGACGTGTGTTTTTGTTCTAGCACAGAGCTCTGGAGTATACCAAAAGAGAGAATGATCGAGAGAGAGAGAGAAGGTCGGGAAAATAGGTGGAAAAGCCACAAGGAAAAGGTATAGGAGAAGAGAGGAAAAGCAGAAAAGAAAAAAAAAAAAGTTGGAAGCTCTTGGAAGAGAAGAGAGAATATTGGGAGAGTGCCGGCGGTGGCTCTGTCTCTGCGTTTCTCTCTCTCTTTGGCTCTAGCTCTGACTCTGCCTCTGACTCGGTGTGTGTGTGTTGCTCTGTGCTGGTTGTGTGTGTGAAGAGGAAAAGGAGAAAAGTCCTCAGTTTCCCTTCCATTTTGATCGATTTTGTGGATCGGCCATCTCCCTCCGTCGACTGCTCTTGTCCTCTTCGTACAACGGCTAGAGAGAGAGAGAGAGGAATACCCCTTTAAAAAAAACTTTCTTACTACTATGTTAGTTTGGTAGGAAGCCCAAAAAATATATAGGAGTATAATATTCCATATATATCTATATACCTTTCTCCACTTCATTTCCCTTGAGCAAGAGGAATAAAAGAGGAGCTAGAGAGAGGGAGAAGGGGGGAGCTTTTGCTAAAAATATATATATATATTTTATTCGTTGAAAGCAGGGGGAAAAAAAAGGGTTGTATATCCGAAAAGGCTCCTAGTAGTGTGTGTTATCAAGGGAGAGAGTGCGGGGAAGAAGAAGAAGAAGAAGAAGAAGAAGAAGAAGAAGAGCTTTCCCCCCTCTTTTTTTTTATTATACTTTTCCACTATACAGATTTCCATCAGAGTTGAGACACGTCTCCATCATCCAATGTTGTTAGGAGGAGGAAGAAGAGAAAAGTGTGGGGAAGAAGAAGAAGGATCTCTCACAAAATAAAAGAGAGAGAAGGAAAAAGGAAGAATCCATTAGGAAGATATATCTGCTGTTTTTTTTTTTTCTCTCCAAGAAAAAAAAAAAAAAATTCAAAAAGGAAAGAAATTCTCTCTTCCAAATTTTTCTCCCTCTTCCAAATGGTCCATAAACAGGGTTTGCTCATCTCTTTCCCTGGTCGTTTTCCATGAAACAAAAAAATTTTTTTTTTCTCCGGGAAAAGTGAAGACAAGAAAAGATTCTTTTGGGGAGATTTTCAATAGTTATTAAATTCCCTTGTGTGTGGGTTGGTGAAATTTTTTATGGACAAAAGAGATTTTCTGTGGTCGTGGGATTGTGCTTGTGTGTGATTTTTTTTTTATTTAAGTTTTTATTTATTCTTTTTTTTGGTTTTTTTTTTGTCGGTGGAACAAAATAAAATACCCTATGAAGTGATTTGGTACGTATGTTTTTAAACTTCCATGTCTCTTTCTTGTTTGGTCATTTTTATATATATATTTTTTGTAGTTCTCTCACTCTCTCTCTCTCTCTCTCTCTCTGTCTGTATCTCGCTGTTTCTCTCGGTCGAGGTGACGAGGTTCGAGGTAAAAACTGGATTCTCTCACAACTCTTGGGATTTGTAATAAAGTCGACCTTCTGGGTTGAAGGAGAGAGAGAGGCAAGGGTTAAAAGTGGGGATTTGAAGGAAGATGGGTAGAAAACAAATGGGAGTAAAATATATAGAGAGCTTTTATTAAATTCCATTCATTTTGGGGGAAACCAAAAGTGTGGCGGAGAAAATCATTTGAATTTGTCAAAAAGAAAAACATGTAAATTATAGGGCTCTCAGTGGTTTTGTGGTATTTGTGGGTGTGAATAATATATATATTTTTTTGATTGGGAGAAACTTTGTCTTGTTTTGGTTTTTCATGGAGGATTCGACATTGATTTAGACATCACGCTGGATTTCGTTGAACAAACTATTGCTAATCCTTCCAGTCCCATATAAAGCCCAGAGCTCCATGAAGTTTTTGGGAAAGTTTCTCTCGGTGTAGTTTTTTTTTTTTTTTTGTCTTGATTCTTCGGGATTTTTGGATGAGTTTGGTGTATTCTTAGCTTGGACTTTTCAAGTCCATCTTCAGTGGAGTTTCTGTAATAGTAGTGGGTGGGTGGTCTTCAATAGTTTTTGGTGGGTCATTCTCTGGACACGCTGTGTTCATTGATACAGTTTTTTTACTGGGCCTTTTTCTATTACTTGGTGTGGTCCCTGTATGATTTTGTTTTGTTCCAGAAGGAGAGAGAGAGACGGAGAGAGAGTGAGTGAAACGTGAATACGAGGATTGTTAATTTTTTTGCAGTTATTGTCGTCATTTTTAAATCAAGAAATGTATGGATCAAAAGCAATATAAAAGTATTTCTTTTTCTTTTTCAAGGGGTGGAAGAATAAGAGGAACCCGATTAAAAGAACTGTGAGGTGGAATATATACTGTACTGTATAGTTTTATTTTTTGGTTTTGTCTGGAGTATGTAACAACCTTTACATACGTGAGTTTTGGTGTAGTTCACGAAATATATATATTATATATATATTTTTTGTTTGGAATTGGAAATTGTGTTTCCCCAAAGTGGAGGTGGAAAGAGCGAAATCTCATTAGCTTGAACAAGAATTAACAAGAAGACAAACGGAGAAGGATATACGAATGGAAAAATAATAATAATCAAAGCCTTATTGTTGAAGAACATTGTATTCTTTGCTGAATCCGCTTTGTCAGCTCATACTTTGTCATCGAATTTTAAACAATAATAATATTAATAACAACCATGCATTAATCAAGTAATTGCAATATTAACAATAATTAAAATCAGTTACATACCCTAAAGCAACAATAATCTTTCACCTTGCTGGAAATCAAAGTGGAGTTACATAATATTCGGTAAACGATATATATATACAACAAAAATAATACGTTCAGAAAAATATAAAAAAGTAATTATAAAACCTTATAAAAGCAACGTGTGAACGGTTTGCACCTATACGTGCGTTTATTGCCACGTTGATTGAAAGAAATTTGAAGTTTTTCGTGGAGTCCTGTTGCGGTTCTTGAATTTGTTTTTTTGGAAAATCATTTCTGAAACTTTCGTGAAAACGGGACGCTGGATATCGTGTTGATCTTAAACCACCGGTGTACCCTTGGATTGTCATTATGAAATCATCGAAATGGATTGTAGCCGACGGAGATTTGTTCACTGCTGATTTCAATTGTACAAGAAAAATTTGGAATTCATCGGTCGTCTACTGTTAACGACTAACTCAGTAATATCCCAAGTTACATGTATTGTGTATGAATGAGTACTTTTCATGGATTTTTAAAACAAAATTAGTTTACACAAAACACGGCTGAAAAGCTTAAGAATCTTTTTTGTTGGAACGTGTTTGATTGGGCTTGACAGTGACAACTTCTGACTTTCAGTATAGTTGTTATCTGTCTCCAGTGATCGTTCTGCGTTTCTACATTTTGCCAATTTATAAAATATGGGAAATGCAGCTACCAAGAAGGGGGACCCTGCTGAGAACGGTAATAGATATTTCTGACAGTGTCATTGTTTTTGCTCTTGTATTTTTGGCCAAAAAGTTTTGGAAACTAATAAATTAAGTACTTCTGGGGTTAGTCTGTAAGGACAATACAAGTGTTTGGGTCAGGTGACATTTGACATACCTATAGTTAACTCATGTGTGAAATGGAATTGTGAACTTGACTTATCGCTGGATAGGCTATAGGATTGAATCAAAACAAATTACGGATCAACGAAACTGTAAAAATTGCAATTCTGCCACATGATGGTGCCGCCAGTTCGGCTCTTAGGAATATGTGGGTTGTGGGTTCGTAAAATGGTGCGGATATGGATATAGGTACAATCGACAGTCACAATTGATGACAGATGCAGATTTTGCAGAATCATGATTTCTTTCCGTTGCCTCTGTTATTGTTATTATTTGTTCAGAGTTTAATGTCACACATGCAGGATGAACTTGAAACTGCGAGGAATTTCTGGATAAGCTAAATATCTGAAGAGTTGTTGGGTTTAGTTGGTTTCCCTGCAACGTCACACATTTGATTGATTATTTATGACAGTCTCGGGTTTCGGATCACAGTCATCCACTATCCCTTTTTGTCTATTGATGTGGTGTGCTTTGGGTTGTACAGAGTATCTATTATTATCTCATGCTGCAGAAGTACGAAGATGGTTAAAAAAGAGGAGGGGAAGGGATGAATTGAATTCAAGAGTGTATAACGTGTAATGGTATTAAATATCAGGATGTATCGCGGCAGGGACTAGAGTGCGGTTATGAATTTATTTCTTCCTCATCAAAAGATGGAGATAGATTAAAATGTATCGAAACTGAACTAAGTCATCTCAGGCAAGTGTATTTGACTTGCAGAAATTGTTTTTTTTTCACTATGAAAGCCTGAAGCAGATTTTTTGGTATAAATTATTTGACTTTCAATAGGAGCTGTTAGAGAATACAATTTTTGGGGATTTTTCAATGAATGTTGTATTATACGGAAGGGAATCGATATGAAAGGATCAGAATCATAAGCAAAGCTGAGTCGTTTTGCACGGTAATATTATTGCTACAAATGAACCTTTGATATGGTTTTGGACGTAATAGAATGTATTAAAAAAGGTTTCGTTGTAGTAAACTAGGAAAACGCCGTGTTTCGTTTCTTTCGTTTTACGTAGATAGATATCCTGACAGACATTTTATTTGTACATACACACGCACCCTTCCACATTATACAGTTTAGGGAAAACCATCAGTTCAAGAGAATCAGCTAGGAGAGCATGTATCAAAATAGTAACCAGATGTCTAGATAGGCACAAGTCTGTTTTGTGATGTGTTTAAACCAGGTTTAAAACGGCTAGGAGATATATAGTGCAACCCATGTCTGTGCTGTAGGAAAAAAAAAACTATTGGAATGTCTAGATCTAGAAGGAGAAGCTGCAGGTTTATATAATTGCTGTTTTGATACGTCTGTGCTTTCATATAGAATCAAGAGTGCTCCCGAAAATACACTCCTGTGTAGGAAAGTCTTTTGCTATTCATAGTTTTTTACTTTTTTTCAATATAAATCTCAGGTTAAGATGACGGAGCTTGGGAGTGTGTGTGCAAATTTCCTCTGTGCTCTCCAAAGGATTTGGCTACATGTATTATGCATGACCATTTTTATTCCTTTACGTGTTTCATACCTTAATATGATGTTTTTAATGGGATATACTTACATACTTTTTTGGGTACTATTGCAATTTGTGTTTTGAAAAAAAAGTCTCTAACTCTCGGGTTTAAAAAGAAATGCATAGAATTGGGTAGGAGTCAGTGGATTATGTACATGCTTTAATAGACTAAATGTGTAGGAGATTCATTTTGGTTTTTCTTGTCGCGGAGGATATTCTATCATCGGAATAGTAGTAAGTGAAACTACTAAAGTCACCAATCTAGAATTTTAAGCGTGCACTGCGTGCTTCGCAGTGTGTACGTGCTAAATGTTTCATGAGAAGGAAAAGAGTATAAAAAAGATATGAAAATTTTGGAACCAGCACTTGTGTAGGAGACGACGAAAAAGCGTCGGATACTATATTCAGAAAGAGAGAGAGGGAGAGAGAATCACATCAAACTTTTGTGAAAGTATTGGCTGACGCTGTAGTATGGTTCTTCTGTTTAAAGTGTGAACGGTTCTGCTCTATCATGAGTTCATTTTAACATTACTTCCACAGACAGTAGTAATATTCAGCAATCTTTGGATTCACCAACAAATCTTTGGCCCATACACAAAAAAGGACATTTTTAGTTAACAATCATTGTTAGGCATTGCTGGTGGGAGTTTGCTTAGTTGTGACTTTTTTGCGGCAGAGAAACTGACAGTTCCTCTGCCGGAAGACTCATGGCTGTCGAATTTGGAGGTTTGAGAACAATTATTACGCTAGATTTACGTATTCTACGAATCTTCTGGACATCTTCTTGCATGCGATGTTGAAAAAAACTCACACTACATGTACTATATTTTTAATATCTGCTGTAGTTAAGTAACAAAAAATACGCACACGTAACTTGATTTTTCACCTTTGGATTGCTTTTTTTTTGCAGTACGTGAGTGGTTGGAGAAAGCCAAGGAGGAGTTCGAAGAGAAATGGCGGAATCCTCAACAGGTATCTTCCTTCCTATTTAATTTTTTATATAGGTTACTTCTGATGGGCTGAGTTATTTATTTTGGGTTGCATTTCCCATTTGAAAGTAAAGCTAATGGCAATTTGTTCGAGTAAATTACCCAGGTCCACTGTAGAAAATTAAGCCTCGCGTCACAATTTGTAGATCTCACTTTAGAGGTTGGTAGGTGTAATGTTTTTGTTACGGAGTTGCAGTATCTGTGCATTTGTTCATTAGAAGAATTGTTTTAATTTCCTACTGTTATTGTTTGCTGAGTAAGCAAATCGTAACGGGTGTTAAATTATTTTTTATGAGATACATGAACTAGCGTCTTTTGTTGCTTTTAAATTAAAGTAATGATGACGTTTTGAAATCATATGGCTTCAGAAAAGTGTGTTAAGCCAGCGAAGTATTTTACGTGCTAGTGCTAACATACACTTTGTATTACATATACATACTTATATCAGTGCATGATTACATAGCTAATAGCTAATAGCTACCACGACTATGCACTGATAGGGCAAAGTTTGCTGTGCCAAATAATGCATTGAGTGGAGGTTTTTACTGTACGCACGCGGTTGTAATATAATAAGAACTTTTAGCATGTCTCCTGTGATGTTTTTCTTGGTAGAAGTTTTGGGTAACCAGTTGAAATAATGATATAGGAGCGAGATGTTTTTATCATGTCATTGGTCTGTTAGAATTAAAAAAAATCAGAAATGCATGTGTACATAGGATAGGGGACAGATATAGTTTACTATCGTTGCAGCATGGATGATGAAGGTGTAGTATCGAGGTTCGGTTCGGGGTCTTGCAATAAATAGGCAAGCAAAGAGGAAGCGAATGTAATAATTCAAACAATATTCTCTCCCTACGATGGTACGCTTACGCACATACCCATCTTGATAGAATCAAGCCTGTTGCAAAATTATCGGTTTGCAAACGACGAAAAGGAATGTCCTCGAAAAGATTGCTATATGTTGTATAGGGGAATGGCAAGCCTGCAACTTTAAAGTATGCTGTAGGCAAACGGTTAGAGGCGTAAGCTAGAAAGTCTGCATGAAATATGGAAAAGTGAATTGGTAGGAAATAGCTGTAATTGACTTGTAGGAAGGTAATGTTGTTTCGGGAAATGGCCATGAAGGAATACGAAGGAGGAGGGGGTTAAAACATTCAAGACTTTTAACAGTGTGATGTTGTTTGGTGAATCTCGACGAATGGGTGAACTAATTAAATGTTATTGCTTTGCGACTACAGTCTAGTTCGACGTTGGATGACTTCGACCGGTTGAAAACACTCGGTACAGGGTCCTTCGGACGTGTAATGCTGGTTCAGCATAAGTCAAACAAAGAATTTTATGCGATGAAGATACTGGACAAGCAGAAGGTGGTGAAGCTGAAGCAAGTAGAACATACTTTAAATGAAAAGAAAATTCTCCATGCCATCAACTTCCCGTTTCTTGTTACCCTAAAGTATCACTTTAAGGACAATTCCAATCTATACATGGTACTAGAGTATATCCCCGGCGGGGAAATGTTTTCTCATCTGAGGAAAACCGGTCGATTTAGTGAGCCTCACTCGCGATTTTATGCGGCTCAAATTGTTTTGGTGTTTGAGTACCTGCATTACCTCGATTTAATCTACCGGGATCTGAAGCCGGAAAATCTACTGATCGACAGTCAAGGATATATAAAAGTAACAGATTTTGGATTCGCAAAGCGTGTCAAAGGTCGTACATGGACTTTGTGCGGTACACCAGAATATCTCGCTCCAGAAATCATCCTCTCGAAGGGGTACAATAAAGCTGTTGACTGGTGGGCGCTGGGAGTTCTTGTGTTCGAAATGGCTGCAGGCTATCCGCCCTTCTTTGCGGACCAACCTATCCAGATTTACGAAAAAATCGTTTCTGGCAAAGTCCGCTTCCCCTCGCACTTCTCCAACGACCTGAAAGACCTTCTCAGGAATCTTCTTCAGGTTGGATTCAACTACTCTTAATAATATTATTAAGTGTAACAATTTTGTCCTGCAATAATCACATTTAAAATGCGCTTTCCTAATCCTGCCGACCGTACAATTATACGTTAGGTATAATACATATATCCAACAAAGGAAATAGGCACGCCTTTTAAATCTTACCTCGAACGTGCTTTCTTGGCGCCAATATTTCCCTAAATATATTGTTCTAATAACTGAATGTTTGTAGGTGGACCTAACAAAGCGGTACGGTAATTTGAAGAATGGTGTTAACGATATCAAAAGCCACAAATGGTTTGCCACGACAGACTGGATTGCCATTTTCCAGAAAAAGGTACATGATTATTCATTTTCGATTTTCAAAATATTACATTTGCTAAAATAATATGTCCATAGTTTTTTATTATACCTTTATACCACGGGTATAATTTCTGTACTGCGACTTTCTTGGGTTCAAGAATTTTCATTGGGACCAGATCTGCCGACACGTTGACAGTTCTTCGCAATTAGGTCTTAGTTTATTCCAATGAAAGCTACAAACGTATCTACTAAATCACTTGCGATACAAAAGATGTGTAAAATTGAACGGAGCACACATTGATAAAGATTAAGTGTGATGACTCTCACAAAATAACTTCATCAGGACTGCTGTTGGTACATCATGACATTACTGCCGAAGTCGTAGTTCGTCTGATAAAAATTGTTGTTCGTTAAAGAAATATAGTTAGTATTAATAATTCGATAAAGTTAATGCTTGACAGTACACTAATTTTCGTCTTCACAATAAGAAGAAAGTTGTGGGATTCCTGATTCTTATGACAGTTTAAGAGTATCGAAGAACTTCAGTCAAGCTCGAACGAATTGTTTCAGACTGTCCAGAATTAAAATAATTTACCAATATCTACAAGGTGGACGTTCAAACAACTACATTGAGTTATTTTTATATTTCAATTAATCGTCATTTCTAAACCAAGTGGAAGGATTTTTTATCATAGTTCCGGTGCACAATGTTGTTTCTGAAACAAAACAGTACCATTCAATCTGATAAAATGGAAATCACAGTAATATTAGTTGTGTTTACACTTGTAAGAAGTCAAAGCTTTTGTTGAGAATTAAAATGATAATGATAATGAACTATAAACTGCTGAACTTATAAATCCTTCTTTACGTGGTGCTAAAAGATGTATTTTGAAAGATTTTCCCACTGCATGGGTCTGAGTGTTGTCCCGGATAGCCATTTCCGACATTCTATTTGTGTCAGTCACTATTAAATGCAAGAAAAATCACGAAATATTTTTATATAGGTAATCAGTATTACAAATTGCAGCGCGTTGTTACATCTTATTTTACGTTTAAAGGGAAGAAGTACAAATGGGAAGAACAATGTGAGACAAAAAGAATAGTTCATTAAACTTACGTTATGGCAAATGTTTCCTTCTATTGTATTTCATTTTGGGCAATGTTTCGAGCCTAGGATCTTCTCCCGGCACTCATGTACCTAAATTGTGACATTGTAGTGAAATTCATTTTGTTGTCTCAGTGAATTTGTAGTTGTACCTATCCGTTAATACCCTGTAGGTTCCCAGCAGTCATTGAACGTAACTACGAATTAGTAGCTCTATTGGTGGTAAATTACATACACACTACATACGTCTGGTACGCAGTTTATATCACCCACGTATTTATACGTTTCACTCTATTTGGAAGAGACTTTAGTATTGTTTACCTACAAGTTTAAAACTACGTGAATGAATTAAATATTTAACTTTATCTACGCACTTGATGCTTAGGAACAAGCTCCTATGAGACCGAAAGTGAGCCACGCAGGAGATACACGTTACTTTGATGCAGTTCCTGAAGATAGAGGAATCTTTAACTTGTCCCCGGATGACCCTTACTCAAATTTTTTTGAAGATTTTTAGTTTTCACGTGTGTAAAGAATATTTTTCATGGTGGTATTTTCTTGTATGATACGCTGTTACGCGAAGTATTCGTATACATATCTTGTTATTGCAGCAAATTTGTTATGGGGATCTAATATTTGCTTAATTCGAAAATTTTATTAACGCAGTATGTTTGTGCAAGGCCCGAGGGGTGTGTACTCTGTACAAAGATTTCAGTGGTCTACTGAGTGTGCGTGAATAATTAAATATGTTAAGTCACAATGCTCTTTTCCGAATTGTTTGCTTGGGTCTTGTATAAAATGGGTGTGACTGAAATTGTTGTGTAATTGAAAGGAACTGTAACGCTTTAAACATTTTAAACAACGAACTGATATCATCTGCTCCGCTAACGATTCGTGTTAACTATGCACTATGCAAGTTAACTAAGGTCGCAAGAAATACTTGGCTTAAATTAATTATTTGGTGGTTACACTGCAAAAGCCAGTCAGATCGGGTTGCTTCTTACTGATTTGGGAATGCAGTTCTGTTCAGTTACTCATACACTTTTTAACCACATTTAATTAATAGAAACTTGAATGGCAAGACAGGGAAGCGTAATTACATTAGCAACAAGTCGTTCTTTCTGGCTAATAATGTGAGATGCGTTATGTGGTGTCAATATTATGTACATAAAACTTTACATGTTCATTGCTTCTGGGAGCTCATGTGTATACACTGTATACTGAAATTTATCTCATTCTGACACAACGGGCAACTTCACATGTTACATATTTACGGGGTTATGCATTAAAAATGTTGGTAATTTTTGTTTATGCGATATATTTTTTGTCTTTTTTGTGTAAAGCGTGCAGTTCTGGGATATCAATATAATAAATATTTGTATTGTCCATATTATGTTTGGGTTTGCGATGTTATTTTTGTCACTATCTAATTTATTCCATTTTTATTCTCTACACAGGTTGAAGCTCCTTTTATCCCCAAATGTAAAGGATCTGGTGATACGAGCAACTTTGACGATTATGAAGAGGAAGTGTTGCGTATTTCTTCAACCGAACGTTGTGCGAAGGAATTTGCTGATTTCTAAAAGCAACTACAAACAGTCGATAGCACTTGTAGCAATTACCTAAAAATAACCGTAATACAAAGTACTCTCGCATGATCACCTGATGCAGTTTTATCTGAAGATGAACTTCGGAGCTGGTTATTTCATAGTGGTCATAACTATTATTGAAAAAATGTAACTAAATTAGATTTATTACTGTTAACAGAAACACACATGCATATATCTATATACATTCACAATAATGCAAACAATATTGTACCCGATGTAGTCTTGCTTCACGACGGCTGCTGTCGTGCCCTTCTGCCTATTGTTGGCGGTTGGAACCAGGAAAGACTTCCAAGGGGAATCAGATTCCTGAGCAAAACTGTGAATGTATACATATATATGCATTAAAATGAGTATTAAGATCGTTTTCTCATTTTAGTTTGTTCTGCCGCGTGGTAATCGCTGCTTTAATTTAATTTAATGTACATATGTGAATAAGCACAGAGTAGGGAGTGTTAGGCAAGTGAAGTGGAAGCATTTAGTCGAGTTTTGTTGTTGTTTGTAAAGTTAGCGACTCAGCACGTGTAGATCTTTGTTAATTGGAACTTGTAATATTTACGTTGTGAGCAGTTATCTCGTTTTATGTTGACATAATAATACTTGTATCTACGAAATGTGTATGATTTAATGCAGTTTTTCTCAATAACGGCAATATGACTCATATGTATAAACAGAAACACAAGTCATTATTATTGTAGATATTAATACTTGTGATCCATCAGTTTTGTATTACTGTTATACCTGCTGTGTAACACAGCTGCTTCCGCGCTATATCACTTCGGTTTATAGCAATAATTTATATGAGAAAATCACGACTAACCACACGCAGTTAAACAAAAAGTTAAAGAAGAAGATATTTGTTTTGGTTTACTAAATGCTTTGTAATTACATTCTTTTGAACTCGTGTACCTACTACCTACCTACCTTAGTATCGAATTCTTTAGCTAAGACAGAAACTCAGCTTCTTTGTGTGTCATTTCCGATTCTCGTCGTTCAGAGAAAAGAAAAAACTTAAATTCTAACATAAGTGCTTATACCCTTGAACCACTCTCTACCCGAATACGTGAATTCAAGTGACTGCACCTACGGGACTATAACCATCTCAATTGAATCCTTTTTCGATTTATATTTAAAAAATTGTAGCTTTAGTAGTGCAGTATAAAGATATCGTATCATGTGAGTCAATATTTTGTCCTTATGGTTCGCAAAATTTTAACTGACAATGTTCTTACTGTGTACACGTGAATGTGCTATAGAATCATTATATGCTTAATGATCAACATACGAAGTAATATAAATTATCGGTAATTTTAAGGTGATTGTTGTTAATTAGGTTATTACTCTGCTACTTTGTAAGTGTACGTGTGGTTGTTTGTACGTAGTTGTCGAGGAAGTGCTGTAGAGTGGAAGTCCAAATATTAGTATTTATAGAATGTGAGAGCTGTAAATATTTCTGGAAAGGGAATGCAATCCCAAGGAAATGTGGTCCCACAAGAGTAAGTTTATCGTATTTCGTGAAGCCTTAGCTAAGTTTATATCTATAGGTTTTGTGTGTGAGTAGAGTAGTAACATCAATTTATTGGAATCAAATGTATTGGTATATGAAGCAGTATACCAGACTAGTGTCATGGGAGAAACCCAACCTCAATACGAGCTAATAAGGATGAATACTAAGTTTGCAAGGCAGAATGTATGGGCGAAATCAACATGCGTTACTTTTCTTGGCTGTTTTTCTGGTAAATTAATTAATTTGAAATCTTGGTTTACAAGTTTATAATTCTTTGCAATATCCAGTGGATTCTTTTGTCCAAAATGAATAGCAAGTAAGTAGTCAAAACGATTATCTTGAAGATCATTTTCGTGTTTTATATCGTTTTTGTGGATAAAAACTCGCATTGGTAAAATATTCTTGTTTATACTTTAAAATCTAAACCTTGTTTCGCACTGTAACAGGCTTCAGAATCAATCCGTTTAGGTAAAGCTGCAATTTTTTTGTTGGTGTCAAAAGCCCACGTACAAAATGCGATATGTAAGTAAGTATACTAGCTTGAGCAGTGATTTTGTATTTCTTGGTTTCTTTTCTTGAAAAACCTTGATTCTTTTGTGTATACTTTACTCTAAGAGAAAAGCTATCTTTGAGGCGTATCGAAGGTCTGTATTTCATAACTATTACCTCTTGTGACGACTCATTCATAAGAAATATGTCATTAATCAGGGTTATTGTTGTAGTTTATTTCACGGACAGGGTTACTTGCGTTCGGTAATCCACAACAAAAGAGCGTAAAAACTGTTAGAATTTTGTTTGCTGCATACTTGTGCATTAAAAAAGTTATACGTACTTACAGTAATAGGATATAGCGGACACACAACACTATTTTTTTGTACTAAGTTAAAATCTTGAGAAACACGTGCTTGTAGCCAGTTGTAAACACGAGTTTTAACATTAAGGTGATGGGTGATGCTAAAAACAAGATGCCGAAGTGTTTTGTTTTTCTTAAAAATACGCAAACAATCGATAGTAGACATAAAGATATTTTTAATGGCTCTTGTTGGTATTTTTAATTCGCCACAGAAGGCCTCACAGAAGTGTGTATTTATTATTTTTTCATTCGTAAACCCTCTACTGTTATTTCTGATTCTTTGGTAACGTGAATTCTTGTCCCATAAAAAATCAAATGCAGCCTATATGACTCAGAGGAAAAGTATGAAGCTGTTACTGTGAAGTGAACCATTGGAATACATGTAATTTTTTTTCTTGAAGACTAGTGCATATTACAAATAATGTGGAGTTACTATTCAATTTTATTTTTGCAGAATTAATTTAAGAGCAAAGCCCGTTACAATCGAGTGAAAACGCAGTTGTCTTACGCTTCCGTTAGCGTTAAAAATAATTGTCAAGAGTGTAATACTATTATTATGTATATACATGTATCTTCAGAAAGCCAGAATTAACTCAGGTTATTATTTTTAAAGAAACAATCTACAACGCTGCTGTATAAATGGAGTCTTCGTGGACGTATTATTACAACATTATTATTAACTTTATTGTTACATTGTATGCAATTGGGAAAACGTACCATACTAATGTTGATTGATGATGATAATCAGTTACTGTTAATATCGTATAATAAATGCATATGGACTTAGAATCTGCTTTTTGTTGTGATAAATTAATATGTACGAATCACAAGCATCTTTATGTTGTTAATTCCTTAATTGTTTTTGAGGAGTCTAGTGATGGGACATTTAAAAAGAATGGTAATAGACAGCTTGGGTTTGCATTCCCCTTTCATGTCTGGTTTTACCACGTAAGCAAGTTTTATGAGCTCTCGGAAATGATATTTTCTTGTGGAGTTTACTATATTTCATTTTAGTGAGGTGAAAAGGGCGAGAATGTGTGCGTGAATGTGTATTAAACAAACGACGAGGAAATGTAATAAATTCCTATTTTAGGATTTTATTAGGGTGAATTAATACATATAATATACATGCAACTCGTTATATCCAGAGGATTTTACTGCACCTAACGTGCAGTTAAAAAATATCTAATGCAAGCGAAATCAAAATACATACATTTTATTCAGGAAAAAACATTAAATCTTTGAGAGGTGAAAGACAAAAACTAAAATACACAAGCTATTTGCGTGATTTTCAATTTTTATGAATATTTTAAAAAAAAGTAACGCAGAAGATAGTAAATACGGTAGCATCAACAGACTTTTAACAGAATGTTAAGAAAAACAAAGGAGAAACTATTGAATTCAAAAAAAAAATGTTTTATCGATGGAATTGACCGCTAAACATTTATTCTATAAAGCAGCAAAAAAAAATCCAGTGCTCTTGTATTTATAAACAAAAACCTACATACATACAACCGACGTAATAAAAAGTATTTAAAAACTTTAAAAACTAAAAAAAAGTATAATATAAACTACAAGTTTTTAAAAAAAAGAGTTATAAAAAAGCATCAGTGCTACTAATACAAATTTTTAAATGAATCCTCATTTTTAGAGCTTGCCCGTGTGACTGCGATGTTTGTGATCGATTCAATTTTTAGGGAGGTGTCGGTTGTTAAAATAATAAATAATTACGATAACTGCGAGTGTGATAGTCCTTTATTCTTCTAAATGGAGTGATGATTCATCATAATCATGGGGAGACAGAGAGAAAGTGTGAGGATGTGTATGTCATAACGAAATATATATTAGAAGTTAAAAAAAATGTAACAAAGAAATACCTTATAAAACTCGTAAATAAATTGCATGTCTGTAAGATAAAAATTGTGAATGTAGAAAAAACAAGGTTACATTCATGACTTTTAAAACAAGATTCTGCTCCCAAAACATTTAGGGGACAAAAATTGAAGGGAGAAAAACATAATTGAAAGTGAAAAGAGAAACTCGACTGAGTATGAGGTATTGTAATAAAATATGGGTTATTTAAAGAAAAACAATAAAGGGATGATGGCACGATCGTCAACACGTATATGTATATACATATATATTTATTATATATTATATATGAATATATTTACAGGCTGGAAAACTTGACTACCCTCTTTAAAAAAAATCAAGTAAGAAATTGCTTGATTGTCAGCATTTTTGAAAATGTTTGAAAAAAACTGCCTGCAAATGTGTATCTTATGATAACTGTATGAATTTACTCTACATTTGTTATTATTGTACCTTAGTTAATTTTAACATACTTAAAATATCTTTGTTATTACCCTTATATATGTAGCTCTTGTTACAAAAATCTGAAGGGAAGGCCGGAACTCCGTCAACGGAGGGAAGGTTCTATTTTCTCCTAACAAATTTTCAATTATTGACTTCTTTGCCAAGAATCCGGGCAACATAACGTGGATCCGTGTGGATGACATCGATGCAAACAAAAACGTTTTGAATATTATGCATATTAAAACAAATCATTACTTGTAAATTCTACAATCTATGTCAGGTAATTTATCCAAAATTTTATTGTATAGTTTTTTGGCTTCAAAGTTTTTGTTAGAATTATTATTATTGCTACTAGAGAACCTTTATTGTAACTAATTGTCTTATGTGTACGATAAAAACACGATCGATCGCAAGAAAAAATAGCAATGTATGTATAATCATCAGGATGGGATCGTGACGAAGGAAAGAAAAGATAATAAATTATTCTTCTTCTTATTATTATTATTATAGAAAACTATGTAACAGCCATCTGAGTTAAATTTACATTTATATAGAGGTAGGGAAATTGTACAGAGGGCATGCAATTGTGAATCCCTTTTAGCCATGGAGAAAAAAAATTACACACATCTATATATATGTTATATTTTAAAATACCCTTCTCTGTTGATAAACACCCAGATAATGATGGTGGTTTAATTTATTGTTATTATTATTATTTCATCTGCCATATACATCTAGAGTCTTTTCATAGTTGAATATCATGGAAAAAATGTACAATATTTATCAAAATGTGTAAAAAATTACCACTACACTAAGTACACATACAAATAAATGCTAAAAACAATTACAATACTTTCACTTGCATTTACCTCCGTTTCTTCGTGTGCGAACGTCTATATTTAAAAAAGAAACTATACAATTATTGAAGAAAAACCTTGTAATTTTGCAGCAGATATAAAAATCTGCTATATAATGACCACTTTCTAAAAATCGTTACATTTAAAGTTTAGAAGAATAAAAAAAACAAAGCAAAAAATAACTATTCAAAAGAATTGCAGTTTGTTGCAACAAAAAAACACTTTTTTGAAAAAAACTATAAAAAATTAAAAGTATTCATCTTCGTCGTTTTCTATTATTGTTGCTCATCCGCTGCCAAGTAATAAAGGTTATTCAAGAAGAAAAAAATAACACTTTTTGATCGAGACGAAGAAGAGGCTTAAAAAAGTTATTTCTGTATAGACGAGTGTGCACAACAATAAAGAGAAAGTTTTTTGCCTCATCACATGAATTTATTCCTATACCTGTTGCTATTTATTTTTTTGACAAAAAAAAACTAATACTAACGTATAGGAACCAAGAAGAAGACATTGTAGGAAGAGTTCTTATTGAAAAATATTTGTTCTAAAATTAAATTTTTAATGTAAACATTTAACCTTCTATTGTTACTGCCATTTTGTTGCATTTGTTTATTTTACCCCAATGAAATATGTTCTTCTTTGATTACTTTCTTTCTCAGCCCTGAAGAACAGGATTTACTTGAGGATTTTTTAAAATGGTTTCCTTCCCTATTTGAACCTTTATTTTCCATTTAATTTTACAAGGTTCATTCAAATAAAAATAAAGTCAGCAGCCTTAATGACATTGACAGATATTTGTAAAGAGGTAAACAATGGGATAATTATAAATGTGGGGCTGAATTTCTTTATTCACATTTCTCCTGGTCTAATAATAATCCCAAAATGTTGTCTCCTTGATTTCCCAATTTCCAATCTTGTTTTTTTCTTCCGTTTTAGGTTGATTTAATCTAGAGTAATGCTAATTTTTAATTAGTACGCTTAAATGCTTGGTTTTCAAAAAAAAAAAAAATTGCCGAAAATCTCCACTTGTGCCCAAGTTCATCATCATTATGTAGATATGTGAAAAAAAGTATGCATGTCAACTATGGATATAAATGTTCGGACATTTTATCACGACAAATATAGCCAGGATCCTGTTAAGAAACAAAACCAGAATTGGTTAAAAACGGGAAAACGCTTTTTTTCTATAAAAAAATGAAAACTTTAGGATATTTAAATATCTGCTGGTTGACTGATTGTACTAATACACAATTTTGTTTTTAGTAGAACATCAGTGAAAGGAGCAGTGACAAGAGCAGGAAAATACAATAATAATTATATTCCTGTGTGAACTGAGCTGAAATTTTTTCGTAAAATAAAAAAAAAATAAAAATCAGCATTACAAACTGTTGTTATTTTAAGGAGTAAAAAATCAAAATAATAAAAAAAAGAAGAAGAAACAGTCGACATTGGTATCCTCTTTGACTGCGATAAAAAAAGGCAAAGGTTATATAAAATAATAATTAAAAAGAACGTAAAGAAACGTGTAAGCACTTCTTGAGAGAGTCCCGTTCATTATATATTACGCACGTGTGGCTAGGTAAAATTGTGGGTGTAAAAAATTATTATTATCTATTATTATTAACTGCATCTATAAACGGTGAAAGTTGTAGGTGAAAGTAGAGGAAAGAAGCTTCTAGACTGAATTATTATTACAAAAAAAAAGCATTTCAATGTTGTTCTTCTATATTACATTTAGATTGGGGGAATTTCTTGTTTTTTTTCTTTGTTTGTCTCTAAAAATTTTTACTAAACTATATATACTATGATGTATGTCAAGTCAATTTACAATGGGAAATGAATAGATGTGTACGGTATAATGATACTATTAAAATAGTTGTTGCTACATAAGCCCCTATTAATCGTAACTGTATTTTTTGTATTAAGAAGAAGAAAATTTCAAACTGGAAGTGTGCAACACCTGAATGTGTAGTTTGTAGTATTGTAGAAATGTGCCTCTAACAAAAAAAAATAAAAATCTCTTCGTACATGTTCCCCCCCCCTTCCCATTGTACTAATTAACTATAACGTTAAGAAGCGTTGACGTGAGAGCCTTATATACATATTATACATCTTCAAAACAAATATAAACATGATTCTTTACAGTGGCCATAATTTTTTAAAAAAAAGGAGGAAAGAATATTCATTTTGTGTATCTTATTTAGCATTACCGCTCAGTTCTTTACAAAAGAAAATTTTTTTTTGCTTGTACCGCACATTTGTCAAACTTGTCAAGATAAGTGGGGGAGATGGGTTTTTCTTTTTATTTTATTATTTAAAAAAAATGGATGTACAAGTCAGCAAGTTTCGACGATCAAGTTTTTTTTTGTTTGGAAAATCTCGTTTTTTCTTTGCAAGAAAAAATTTTGGAATTGTTTTTTTTTCTATGTCACTCCAGTGTACTTATAGATATACAAGATTTTACTTATATGAATAGCAGAAGAATTTGTGTTGTGAGTGGTCCTGTACAATGTTATGTATGGTAAATAATAAAAAATTCTAACACTGTACAACCGTGGGTCAGTCTGTGAACCAACTATGAAAAATAAAAAAAATCATTAAAAAAACTGATGGAATACAAACAAAAATTTTGGGGTTGCATTTGGTGCTGTCGTTTATTTTTTTGCTGGCTACAATGAAATTATGCACGAGGTGAGGTCAAGTCGTGTCGAAAGCAGTTTTTGGGCAATTATGTATTGCATATCGATGGTTACGTACATTATGAATTCGATCATATCCATACGGCCTTAATGCATAAAATGATCAGACCAGCGCAATTCAAGAATTTACAGATTTACGGTTTATCGCTTTGTGCGGGCACAAAAAAAAAATTTGTATGGTAATAATACGAGAGAAATGATAAGAATTGCGTTTATTTGCAAAATTTCTTTTGAATATGCTTCAATTAAATGCAGTAAGAGAAATCAATTATTAGATTATTTGTCAATAAAAAATCAATGAAAAAATGGAGAAAAAAGATTTATCCATTGTGTCTTCACCCTTATATGGACTTTCAGGTCCAGCACAGGGGACAAAGTTCAGTCGAATAGAACCAACAAAAAACACTAAAATATTCAATGATATTTTTTCACGTGTATATTGGCTTATATATGTACATTATATAATTGAATATTAATATTGTTTGACTTTAACCAATGAAGGAATCATTTTAATTCACAATTTTTAAGCTTCAAAAATCAATTTTTAATATTATGATTCGTTCAACTCATTTTTGACATGTAAAATATGATGAGATGATCAAATTATGTACATTTCTCTGGATATGTTTTAATTACATGCAGAAAAAAAGTAAAAAAAAAAGAACAAGTGCCTTCATACATAGATAGCACCGCACACATTTTTTTGGAGGCTGAAATGATGGAAAAAGAATGTTTATTTCTTTTTTGCTTACGCACTTTGACATAAATGTACGGATTAAATAAAAACATTTACATTTCGTATTTTTTACACGTTGAGTATACGTAATAATTTCAACAAGATTTTTCTCATGCACATCTAATAGTATACTAGCTACCAGCTCTATATAAACCCACAAATTTTTCCGCTGTAAATATTTATTTTACAGTTAAAGCAAATGACCATGCTCGGTCGATTACTTTTTGGCCGCTTTTATATAGTAAATATTAAAAAATCGGTTCCCCGGAGAAATTACATCAATTGTAGACATTTATTCATAATTATAACTAAACTACAAATAGCTCATAAAATTCTAACGACAGAAGGCTGGCAAGCAGGAGCGGAGTCGCTCAAGAAACATGAAGTATTTATTTAGATTACAAATTACGGCTGTCGACCTATTTTCGGGTAGAATTACAATTTTTTTCGAAACTTCACTTTAAAAAAAGGACATCTGCTCACACAATAGGATGTCTTATTAACTTTGTATGTCACGATTTGCGAAAATAAATATATTTCATGAAGGACAAGTTTGTCGAAAAGGAACTTTAGACATTGTCGATGTACACATATGTATTTCAATTCAAAGCTGCAATTAAACAAGCCTGAAGAGACGTAGCGTTGCATCTTTAAGGCTATCATGTGTCGTACACATGTATTACTAGCAACTCTGTATTATTTGCACAGCAAGTAAACACACTCTGTTTGCTATGTGTACATACGTGCATAATTTATCAAACCTTTGGAGGACTGCTGATAGTGATTCTGCAGATGTCGCAAACAAGCAGGAACTATCACATGGGTAAAAATTTAAATGCCATAATTTCTAACCAAACAATTAAATGGTAAGGTAGTAAGTAGGTAAAATCAGCCTGATCTTGTACCTATATACCTGTACTAACAGGGGCATTCATGACTAATAATAATAGATACATTTTCAAGATGGCTTTGTAACTGTCGCCAACCTGAGAACTAATTGCTTCAGACGTTACGCAGTTAATTCAAATACAGACAACAATGTACGCCAACGACAATGTCAATGATATGTATGGTAATGGTAATAAGTTGCCTAATCATTAATCTCTTCGTTTGCTATCAATTCGTTCCTTGGTATTGCAAGTACGGTCCTTCAGATCAGTGATTGCAACATCCCAGACTTTAGAGAATTCTTCAAAAGAAAAGTGGTTTTGAAAACGTTGTCGTCCACGTTCGCCTAAACTCTTGGCGAATTTGGGATCCTTCACCAATCTTGCCATTGCTACACCAAAATGCCCTTCCATGGGTGGGCACAAAAAACCGGTACTAGAATCGACAACGGTTTCTTGAGGACCACCGGAATCAACGGCGATTACCGGTTTCCCTAGGTACATTGCCTGTAAAGTAAACCAATATATGTAATGATTTATGTTTGAATAAATTTACAATATACATATGATGGTAATCGTAAGTTCGTTATTAGTGAACATCGTTTGTACGAAACTGATTTTACCTCCAAAGGAACAATGCCAAAGTGTTCTTCTGAGGGAGTATATATCAAAGCAACACACTTTGAAAGCAAGGCAATTTTTTCAGAATCTTTCGGCGAAAGAAGAAATGAGACATGATCTTCTAAACCTTCTTTTCGAACCAATTCTTTCAGCTCTTTCAGATATTGAACACTGGATTCCAGGCGTGGATCGTAGCCACCGGCAACCACGAGGTGTACTTCATCCCAATAATCAGATCCAGAGAGACACGATTTTAGCTTTGCTACACGATAAAATAAACAACATTTCAAAATCATCTGTGCGCCCTTTATAGTTCATAATAATAATAAGCAATAACTTACTCATGGCTCTTATAGCTAATGCAATATTTTTCTTCGGTTCAAATCTGTTTAGTGAAACAAAAACGCTGCGATGATGACTAGGTACGTCTAATTTCAACTCTTGACTGCCATTCTGAAGAACATCGTCAAACAGTTTTGCATTTATAGAAGGATACAATACATCCGGAGACAGAGAGAGCCTGGTAAAAGTTCTGCTGAATACACCACCTGTAAAACCAGACACCAGATGGGTTTACTTTTAATGTTACTACTTCTAAGCGACAACTATATATACATACATATACAAATTACAAATTACGCGTAAATTTGCTGTTCACAACGATTTTGTCGGCCCGTCCCGTTGTGAATTCTTCTACAAAATCCAAGACTTTTCGATACAATCCTTTCCAGAAAGTCTCCCGAGTAGTTAAAAGTTGATCAGGATAATGGCAGTAAAACAGTACTTGAGGATGAGACGACAAAATACGTGGAATTTTCAGAATCGGAATGCACGCTGAAACCTACAAATAAAAAAAATCTATACTTGAACTTGAATGCTTATAAGTTGGGATAAATACGCATTGTCACTTCTTGTGTACCTGGTCACATACGACTACTTCCGGCCTAAAGGAACTAAAGATGTGAAGATAAAATGCTGCGACAGACATCTTGATATAAGACATTAGGGCTACAAATCTCCCAAATAAACTTCTAGGTAACCATTGACCGACAGTAATAACCTGTAAGATTTAAGTTACCAATTAACCCATGCGAATTCACATGGCTGCTTACTTAAATTAAATGGCAATAATATAGTGGTAAACTTCAACACCACAAAACGTCTGAATTACTGACTCTGAGTGATCCATTGACAGTTTCCGGAAAAGCATGGTTTGGGTCGTGGTAACCAGTAAATAATGCTACTTCGTAACCTCTGTTTTTCAAACCCATAGCTGCGTCAACTATTAAGCGTTCTGCTCCTCCTAACCCCAAGTCTGGGTGAATGAAAGCCACCCGGCCTTTACTCCGAGATTTCTCCTGCAATGAATAGAATAATTCATCAGAAATCAGAATACACATTACCTTTCGGCACTCTCGTAAATTGGTCAACACAAAGCTGCATAAAGACCCCAGTTTACATGGACTTTTATGACATGCAATCATGTAATTTCTACGAACTTCTCTCTGTGAACTTGTCTTTGAAAATTCAGCGTAAGCCCTTACCATTCCGAGTATTATTGCCTGAAGTCGTCGTTCGCTCCCAAAAATTTGCCAACTGAAACTCAAGAAAATACCAATTTCAAACTTTGTTATTTACAATCGATATTATAAAACATTGTATGTATTGCGCCCATCGTAGGAATGTTCCTCTTAGGTAGACATCACAGTCCCTTCAAAATATAACTCCAAGGTTTTACTCATCGATTTTCCCTACCTGATTCATTGGAGGGCACACACCTCTTTTCCCAAATAAAACATCCAATGCTAACTGGCCAGTCAAAATATCACGTTTATCAAACAAATTGAATCTAAATAACTTAATAGCTACCTCCATACGTCAATACTGTATATTGTACAATGTATACATATACTCTATACAAAATCCTTCCACAAAAATAAATAAAATGTAACAGGTTCTGCAAAATTAGAATGCCAACGAAACCTACATATAATTGTATTGTATTTAAAAAATTGATGCTTTCAAGCTCTCAAGAATAGGTAAGGATTTTCATTGAGTTTATACAGGTAAAAACAAACCTATCACACATTTGTCACTGGCTATAGTAACTACTGTTGCACACACAATAAAATGACAAAAATAAATAAAATAAAAATAAGCCTGACGTGTGAGACTGTCAAAAAATGTGACAAACGTTCCTTCCTGTGTCTTATTTCCAAGGAAGGTGAATCACCAATGAGCTCGTTTACATTGTCCAAAAATAAAAATAAATTCAACCCAAATCAATGCGCAATGCAAACTAAACGGGGAAATCCCTACAAAACTACATTAAATTCTACAAAATTCGTAGCCATCTTTCCTTATTAGTTCCAGCTTCCAGCTAAGAAATCGTCATCAAAGTAAAGGTAAAAAAAAAGATACCAGAACTAGCAGAATTAGCAAAAACAGAGTGTGAGATTTGTAAGACAATTTGCAATTTTCCAACCGGCGAGAGGTGTCAAAATTTCCTCAGAATACTTTGGCTATGAATTGTACAAAAAAAGGGTACGAAATATTGGAAAAAAATTAGCACTCACCTTGAAATTTAATCACGATTACATAAAATTTACACTTTCTTCGCTAAAAAGCACTCATACACTGTTTCCGCGAGAAAGTAAGGAAAAAGACTGGGAAGTCAATTTTCTGGTACACGTCAGGAAGGAGCGAAGAGCAAAAAAAAAAAAAAAAAAGGATTTTGAATAAATTTCCTCTACTTCGGATCGCGGGAGTAATACAAAAATATGGAGCCTCCTCCCTCTTTTTTGCCTTCAGCCATCTGCCGGCCGGCTCATTTTTCCAATGAACATAAAAATATTTTAGTATAAATATATAAAATATATAAATAACTAAATAAATATTATTTTTAAATAATGACTATTTTCTCCCTCCTTAAAAAAAATGTATGAAGTGGGAAAAAATAAATGATTATTTCCTACCAGCTATGATATTAAGTCTTAGAAATCACTATTATTACGCAAATCACAAGTTCTCGAGAGACCAAAGGTCAAACGAGGATGTAACCGA
>JAQGBT010002226.1:0-25406 GCA_034698585.1 Disparrhopalites patrizii
CTCTATTTCGTCGTCAAGGCATGCACCGTGTGGAGTTCAACTCATGCCACCCTAGTTAAATATTTGTTCAACTGGTGCAAAAAAAGCATGTTTCCCTTGCAAAATTTTATTGTGCATCTAGAAAAAAATTCATTTCGATGTGACCAACATTGAACGAGTTGTGCCTATTTTTTTAAATAACAAATGTTGTTCAACATTCAGAAGTGTTTTTACTTATAATTCACCATTAAATTGTCAGCTAGAAATATCTCCTGCAAATTTATTTTGGTGCGTGAAGGCAGAAACATGTATGATTTAACTAAAATTCATCATTTTTTAACTTGGCGCGGAAAAATGGACATAACTTCGACAATGCATGATTAATCCTAATGGGGATATTTTTCCTAGATCAGCAATAAAAAGCTGCTCGGTATCGCACAGTAGGGGGAGCATGAAATACTTCGTCGCTAAAGAAAGAAAAAAATGTATTTTAATTATTGAATTTGAATTATTTGAATCTTGAAAAAACCGCAATACATAACTCGTGCTACGTATTATTACGAGCAAGTTTTCCTCAGACTGTAAATGCGTGCGAATCGAAAATACCGCTATAAAAGCGCCACCAATCATCAACTACGCGTCATTATTACGGAAAAATATGAAAAATTAAATAGACTGATGCCTGTCCTTATTATTAATTAATTATTGCCGGCAAATACATATAAACTTTTGGACATTTTTAAGGATTTTCAGGTGCCATTCAATTATATACTTGACCTGCTTAATTTCGTTTTTTTCTCGGCCTTGCGGAGTGATTCAAACCCACTTACAGGATAACCATGCATATAATATTTATAATAAGTGTATAATTACAGAAATTATTTTGTCCTAAAATTACAAATGTACGTAATTACAATGGAAGATAGGGGTGGACACATTTACATGCAAATGGTCACATTTGTGAAGTTTTTCATATCTAAAAAAAGTCATACATGCTACAAAACCAGTAAAGAGAAATTTAATGAATAATTACTTTGGTGCTCATAGCTAAAAATGTTGCAGAAAAAATCTTTCCTCAAAAATTGCTTACTTCAATCACAATACAGTGGCGTTTCTCTGTAACAAGTCTCTTGTAAGGTGCATATTTAATGTTCCGTAGGTATAACAACCTTTCTACCAGATTCCACTGTAGAAGAAACGAAGCGAAAAAAAAAGTTGCAAAAAGGTGGCATCCATATCAAGCTTTCCCTCACGATTTCAACTTCCGTAGACGAACCCATGCGAAACTCTATGTAGGGAAGCGAGTCCACTTTCCCTGGAAAACGATATTGTGTGTAAGAGATTGGAAGTTTTAAATAGAATCAATTGGATTTTCGGTACCAGAGGGAACCCCACGGTCAGGTGTGCAATTATACCCGGGAGTGAGTGTTCCCTCGAAAACCCGACGTCTGAGTAAACTTCCGTGACAACAAAGTTGTAAAATGTCTCCATCTAATAATGTTATTTGAAGCCGTAAACTCCATTTCATTCCACATTGAGCAACACAGGTGCAACTTATTGTAGAAATACATAACATCTGTTGCCTGCCATGAACTTATTGTCAGCTCCAAACGTGATATTGACTTTGAACAACCGGCATACTAGACATGCAATTTATCTTAGCATGTCTCCTTCAAATGGCGCAGCTGACAATATAATCGATAGTGACCAATCTAAAGCCAGCATCATCTGCACCTGACGGCTATATTGGAACTTGAAAACGAGTTATGTAGTAAAGAGAATAAAATGGAAAACTGTAATAAGCGTTCTCATTTTGGCTTCGCGTGTTCAAACAAAGTTCTTTATTTATTCTCAATTTATTTTTCGTTTTTTTCAGTAGATTTACAAATACATATGTTAATTTACAAAGTTTGACAGCTTCTTAGAAACTTTTCGGTGCACGCTATAAATGAATTATACGTTTACATTTACGTACTTACGTAAATGTAGATATACATGGCAGACTTTATTTACTAGGCATATTTACTACGCACTTACTACAGGCTTAAGACTTATGTACTTTATTTACGGAGCGCCTGGGCATACTAGTACAAATATAAATGTATAGAAGTCCGTTTACACTTTAAATAATGTATAAATACATATATAATTTTTTTAAATTGTACAACTAGACAATACAATGTAGGAACGTGATAATTTTTAATATTTTTTGGTAAATCGAAATGTGTCCTTAAAAAAGTTGTGCCACCCGACACGCGGCTATTGCTGATTCAAATGTAATATTCCATTCGATTTCGAAAATTACGGAAGCTTTGAGACTGCATTTTTGTCTAGAGAATGGTCCACATTCGACCCAATAAATACTTTGATAAAATAATTATTCATATTTATGAATATTTATATGCTTATATCACTATAAATATATACATATAAATAGGTACATATGTTATATTTATAAAAGTATAATACAAACGAAATTCGTTCGATATAAGGTGCATTTTATCATCTAAAAGAGAGAAAAATTTGAACCCACACACATTCACTTCCTTTTGGTACCCTTTTTTAAAAAAATTATCTTCACATGCCCAGTTTTGCCAATTAGAAAGCACATCACCGGCCGGATCCATGTACAATTTCTTGGAATTCAGCGTCAAACGACTTTGTATAACGTACAGCGTAAGCATATCTTTTAAAATATTTAACACTCATAAGATTTTTATGTAATCTGTACAGAAATACATACATATATGTAGACATTCAGTTATATAAGGTACATGACAAACATATATTCAGCCCATATATTTAGTCGGATTAGCATATTATGTTAATAGTAAATTCTCGTGGGATTAGGCCCTAATCCCGAATTTTTAAGTATAAAAAATATCCAATGTAGTAGCTTACAGTAGTTTATGAAACTCTCAAAGTGATCCATTTTATTTTGGCAGCTTTTCCAGGCAGAAAGAGGTTGCGGTTTTATGGATTTTTTTTTTCATAGCTGTTTACATTCCCAAATATGTACATACATATAATTTACATATCATGTACATATTACCGCTAGCAAAAATAGCTATAGATCCTCATCGACTCATGATCAATTTACCAAGTATCAATTTGGATACCAGGTTCAATTATAAGTAAGAAGCTATTTAGTTAATTGACTTGACAATTTGAGTTTTTCGAAAAAACTGGTAGCTGATTAAAAATTATTTTATTTAAAATCTTAAAAGCTAAAGACTCCGTATTTTTAGCTCAGTTCCAAACCGAGTTTAATTAGGAGCTTGTTTCTCGCTGAAACCGCAGAAATTTCTATTTCGATAAATGTTTTTTTTTTTTGCAGTTCACGCTCAATATTTAACTTTGATTACGAATCAAAGTCCAACAGTTTGAATTCCTTGAATTCGTCGTAATTTTACAAATATGGTAGGTGGATTTTGAAGCGCATGAATGCAGACACATTTGAATACAAGCTCTTAGTTTAGCTAAAACAAATTCGCTCAATTTTGCAGTAATGTATGTAAAATGGATTTTTACTTTCCCCATACAATTTAGTATTGTGGACTTAATTCCTTTTGCTTCCAATCTTTCAAATATATTCATGCATTTTGAGTCCCATCGGGTATTTTCGGAGATGTAAAATACTTTTTTTTGTTTCAAGCCACAAATACGGACCATCCTCCTTATCTTTCGCATGCTTAGTCACGTACAGGGCTCCCGAAGTGATTAACGCCCGCACCGCTTTCATATGCTTTCTGTCCAGCGTGAGAAGAGGCGTGGGCAATTCAAGGCCAGAGTCTCTCGCTTGAATAACCAATGACACGCCGTTTGCCATAGGAAGTTTCTATTTTTAATGCATCTAAATGGGGTAGGATTAACTGGCACCTGGAACTTTCCTTCGTCGTTTAAAACACGAAACTCTCCTACGCACATTCACATTAATGATCACATTTTTTTCTGGTGTCTATCTGACAAAATGGTGTATGATCATTATGAGTGTCAGTAAAGCCCGTGGTAGTCTCAAATATTTGTCGTCCTAGCACCTTTCGTTGTTAAAAAATAAAAATGGTAAGGCGAAACCAGTACAAAAACAGAGGAAGTCATTACAGGATTCTTTCTCTCGTTAACGGATTCGTACCAGCAATTTCCACCCTTATAACGAACTTGCTCATTTACGGGGAAACTGTTGGGTTGACTTACAGATTGGGAAGAGGAAAATTGATTTACAGAAAAAATCGTTGCAGAGAGAATTTACTGTTTCAAAGCTGGTATTCGTACGATCTACTGTAACGGAAGAACATTGTTAAAGGAAGCAAGTATAGAGATTACAGCAATAATGGGGAAAATGAGAAAAATTGGAACGAGGGATAAATGGAGAAAGACAGAAACAATGGATACGTACAGGGAGAAAAGCATCAAAGATATACAAAGGGAGAAAGTAAGCAAAGATAGACAAAACAATAAGGTGAGCCACAATTTATTAACGGAGTAGTTACAGCAAAAATGGTTAAAGGGAGAAAGTCAGCAAAAATGTTTAAAGGGAGAAAGTCAGAAAAATGGATACAGGGAGAAAGTCAGCAAAAATGTTTAAAGGGAGAAAGTCAGAAAAATGGATACAGGGAGAAAGTCAGCAATGATAAACAAAGAAATAGAGTCAGCAACAGTGTATTAACGGAGAATTTGCAGCAAAAACGGTTAAAGGGTGAAAGTGAGCAAAAATTATTAACGGGAGAAAGTCAGCAAAAATGTTAAAAGGGAGAAAGTCAGAAAAATGGATAAAGGGAGAAAGTCAGCGAAGATAAACAAAGCTAGAAAGTCAGCAACAATATATGTATCAACGAAGAATTTACAGCAAAAATGTTTAAAGGGAGAAAGTCAACAAAAATGATGAAAGAGAGAAAGTCAGCAAAAATGGCTCCATGGAGATAGTCTGCAACAATTAAGCAACGAAGAAAGCCTGCGACGAATAAATATACCCAGTAAATTTAAATACGTAGAAAAAGAGATAGTGCTAGGCTAATTGTAAGTTGAAAAGCTAACCAACGAAGTCCGGAGAAAAGAAGAAAGCAAATAGTAGAGAGAAATAAGCCGAGAGAGATTGAGAGGGCAAATAAAGGGCAGTAGAATTTGTAATTTTCTGTGGCCCGGAGATATTTCTACTCTGTTTACATGTAAAAAACAAAATCCCCCAAAACATTCTGCACAAGAAATGGCCGAGAAAAAGGTCACAAAGTATACCCTTTGCCCGACTGGACCTTGAAATGTTTATTTAACAATTCCCTGGACAACTTCCTTTCTGGTATAATGTACCTATTTCCCCGCAAGATTGTCTCATGATCCCCCAAAAAACAGGGTTTTCGTGTACAATTGGTTTCACAAATTTGTTTTACAACTTCCCTCAAATATGATTTTAGATATTTCTCCATTTCCGTGCCAAATACGATCATTTCCCCTGAAAGTTTTAATTCCTCCGGGACCCGCCGGGCTCGTATGCACACTGATTTGACAACCCTGGGAATATTCATTAATTAAAGTAATGCACAAAAGAGCAAATAGAGACAAGACAGTAGACGTGAAAGGAAATTAATGGAAAATAATAATTTTTTGCTACGACAGAAAGGCCTTGTTTGGCTGGCGTTGTATAACGCCCTTACAAAGCGACGCTCTGCTGCATGCAGGAAATGTTTTTTAGGGAAATTGGTCCAAAAGCCTCTAGCGTTTTTCAGTTCACGATAACCAGTGGACTCATTATGCCCCGGATCTCTTCACAACGGCTCTCTGTCCCTATAATGGTCGCATTTCCTCTCAAAAACTTTCTCCGGTTAATAATCCAGAATTTTCTCCGTCACCAAATTGGTTCTGCATTATAAATGGGGCATATTTCTTGATTTGTAGCCATCCGTTATAAGGAGAATCGACCGTATTTTGCACATGTGAGGCCTGGAGTAAATATTGTGAACCCGAATTCATGGTAATGTGACTCCGGGTTGAATCTGGGGCCTTAACACTCTCTATTTAATGAAGAAATACCTCAGGCATGGAGCTTACCAATCCTCGTGGGATGGAATGTACAGAATGGTTCGAAGCTAGTAATTATAATTTAGTATTTGGACTCCATAAAGAAGACTTTAGCATGGATCCGTAATTCCATTTTTGCAAGTCTTTCTTTGGAAGAGAAAGCACCTGGTAGTACTGATTTGCAGCCTTGAAATCTACGCGGGAAGTGTGAGTATAAAGGTACACAATTTTCGGTTATTTAATCGTGAAGATAAGGCCAGATTCTAGTCACTGTTTAAACATTCTCAAGACCACAGAATGCCTACGAGAAAAACTTTTATTATTGTTCTATAGGAACACCGCTTGGAAAATACTCAAAATGGAATTACTCGTTCATTCAAATGACCGAGTTTGGCGTTTTTTTTATAAATTTGGCTTGAGAACAAGCTTGATTTCAAGTTTTTGCTTGGTTGCAATCAAACATTTCTATTACAGTACGTTCAAGTAATATTTGGATTTTTGCTGACTTTCTTCCTTCTAATCATGCTTTAAATTATAAATCCACCGTTTTTCCTTAGCATTCAGTGCCCTTTGCAATATTATCTAGAGCAAACTTGAATGCTAAACGTACAATCGACATCACGTTTATACACGCTCGTGAGCTTAAAATCGTGAATTCCAAGCCATTTCTGGATATTACGACTCAATACTACAGTGGAAGCTCTATATAACAACATTCAAAGGAAGGACGAATAATGTTGCTTTAGAGAAATGTTGCTACATACACAGAACATGAATATTTTTGCGACAAAAAGAAATTAAAGTACAAAAATCCCATTTTAAACAGGTATTTGCGTGTGTTTTAATGAAAATTACGGAATTCTATTTAAAACTTGGTGATAATACAACAATAATTCATTTTTTGAGCGGGCAAAATGGTGAAAATAAACACCGCGAAGGTAGTTTCAAATAGAATTCTGTAAAATTTGCAATTTGCATTAAAACACATGCAAATAACTGTTTAAAAGGGGATTGTTGGACTTTCATTTCTTTTTGCCCCAAAATTATTCATGTTCTGTATAGCAACATTTCTCTACAACAACATTATTCGTCTTTCCCTTGAATGTTGCTATAGAGCTTGTTGTATAGAACAAGTTCATAATGCATAAATGCTACGGGGAAATTACAAATCTTGCTATAGGATAAATCTTTTTGTAGGAAGTCTTGTTATAGAGAGACTCCACAGTAATTTGAAACTTGATTATACAAAATTGAAAAGCATAATTTCCTTGGCTGTTTCCAATCCAATTCCGAATTTTGTCCACGTACCAACTTGATAATTCAATTTCTGATAGGATGTTAAGTTTACAATAAAATAATGTAACATTTGGGAACCTTTATAGGCAGAATAAACATTTCTGGTGTCTGGTTTAGAGCTCTAGCTAAGTTGCAACACGTAATTTCAGTCCCAATAGGACCTGACAAGCTCCATCTGCCAACAATAGAGCCCCATGGCAATTACGTGAAAAGAACCTCCCCTTATGTCTTTGGATTAGAATGAAGAGCGGAGGAGTAAATAAGAGAGGAAATCTTTAAGGATCTAAATAAACAAATAATGACTTCACTGCTCGCTTTGGGAATGGCTCATTTTTTGGATGGAGCACATTCTTACGACGGTAATAAGAAAAACGGGATCCTTCCCTTATATGTATTTACATTAGGAGCAAAGAAAGTCAGCTGAAAGATGGATGAGAGAGTGCTCTTCCTACACTTTTACGTCCTCTTCTTTTTATGGAGTACCTCCTCCATATTCTCTCCATTCGTTGTACAGTGGAGTCTCTATATAACAACTCTGAAGGGAAGGCCGACAAATATTGTTACAGGGAAATATTGTTATATGGAACATTATATATGCACCTTACATGTACGAAGGGCTGGAAAAATAATGTTGTTACAGGGAAATGTTGTTTTAAAGAGTCTTGTTACAGAGAGACTCCACTGTAGTTACAAAGCGTGAGAATATGGAATCATGCCAGCGGAAATTGTGCACACGTCCATGCATATACATTTCTTTATTCAGAAAATTCCACTTACACAAAGAAGGAGGATGGACAAGAATGTCTTTGAACAAAAACGTCGGAGAAAGTCTGTAGACATAAAGAGAGAAAGTTAGGACAAGAAAAGGTTGGCAAAGTGAAAGCAGAGGAATTCTATGAAACGTGTAGGTAAAGTTATGACAGTAGAAGCAAATAAAAGGAAGAAAGGATTAGACAGACAGAGAGAAGGAAAAGGGAGAGAGCAAGAGAAATAAAACTGAAAAGGCAAACCAAATTGAAGAAGGAATACACTAAAGGAAGAGACACTAGAAGAGTGCAAGAATGCAAGGGAAGCAAATTGTAAAGGAACAAGTAAAAAGGAAATAAAAGGGCAAAGCAGTGGGAATGAAAGGGTTAAAGTAATGGAAATAACAGGGTCAAACCAAAAAAATAAAAGTATTAAACGAAGGGAGGACAAAAAACCATGGCGTAAGTAAGAAAAGCAGAGGATGATAGATAAATACGTGCGGAAGATAAAATGACAGAACATAAACGAGACATTGTGGGAAAAACTAAAAAGGACAATCCAGTAAAACCAGTGGCAGAGGAGCCAGGAGAAAGCAAAAGGGAGAAAGCAGGAGAAAGTAAAGGCAAGAAAGCGAGAGAAAGTAATAAAAAGAACGGAAAGGAAGCTTTAGAGAGAAAGCAAAACAGAATTTTAGAGAGAGTGCAAGAGAAAGTGAGGGAGAGAAAGTCAGAAAGAGTAAAGAAGGGACGGCCAGTGAAAGTAAAGGATAAAAAGAAATGAAATTACTTAGAAAGAACGCAGAGCTAAATTATAGGGAAACGGCAAGAGAAATTCTTAGAGTGAACGCAAGAGCAATACTGTACTCAAGTGAAAGGTTTACATAGAACGCAAGAGAAAGTAAAGAAGAGAAGGTCAGAGAAAGAAAAAAATGAAATTCAGAGAAATTAAAGCAGAAAAGCCAGAGAAAGTAAAGGCGAAAGATCCAGAGAAATTAAAGGAAAAAAATCCAGAGAAAGTAGAGGAGAGAAAGGAAGAAAAAATTACAGAAAGGACGAAAAGTTTTAGAGTGAACGCAAGAGAAAGTGAACAAGGAAAAGCGAAGGAAAGTAAAGGAGAGAAAGCAAGAGAATGTATAGGGGCGAAAGTAATACAGAGAAAGCAAAAGGAAATAGTAGAGATAACACAAGAAATTAATGGAAAAACAGCAAGATGAAATGGCAGCTAATTCACGAAAAAGTAAGTAAATCCATTGAAAATACCATAAGGGAAATACGTACAAAGTTTGGAACAATCAAACAAGAAAAACAAAATATAAATCTATTGAAATTGAAACAAAGTGGGAGAAAGTTCTAAATATGAATCATGGAGGACAGCAAAGTTTGGATGAATCCAAAAAACAATTGCCACATGTGATTCCCCTCCCCTCGGATAACGTAATCAGAGCTATGGGAATCCTAAAACTTTCTCCGACATGAAGTCAAGGAGAAAGTTGCGGGCGAGAAGAGCAAATGAATTGTAGAGAATTTCTTCCAGACACGTCCTCATCTGTCCCTTTGTGCCTGTTGACATAGAAACTGCGAGGAAACAAACTTGAGTCTGCCATGATCTATGTCCTTTGATCATGGTATCCGTGCGTGGGCCAGTTGGGTTTACCCGGCTTACTGGGATTTTTTATGGGAGAATGAGTGGGATTTTTTCCTTATAAATATACGTACATATACTCACAGATATATGTGACTCTTTTCATATAAATAAGAAGCGTTGAGAATCAAAAGGATATAAATCCACATTTTTTAAAATGAGACATATGCATTTGTAAGCGAATTTCCTTTAAAGTTATTGACGCACATATTTAGATAACATTTTTAGCGGAAAGTGTCCACAAAATACCCATTTTCGAATTTTACTCTTAAAGTAAGAAAATAATGTTTTTTTCTTCTAAATATCATCTATCGATTGAATAAAAGTCCCTTTTTTCCTGGTTTAGCATCCCATTAGCCGCCGATAAATTCTAAAATGCAATAATGGGAATTTGGGAATTTTATCCTCAAATTATTCACTCAAATTAATTCCAAACACTCTGAAACTCTCCTTGAAAATTCCTTTTAGCTGCTGCATACATTTTTAGTACTGCGTGTAGGCGGCTTTTATCATTGAGTTTAAGTATTTTCAAGTATTTTCTGCACTCTATTTGAGCCCCATTAAAATTTCTGTTCCTAAATTAAGCTTCGCGTCCTCAACAATGGAATGGAAATGATGGGATATTTTTAGTCCGTATAAAATACCATTTTATCCCCATTTTACCCCTTCCACCATGTCCCCCTCCGTCTTATGTACTTACAATGTCAGTTCCTCTTTTTGACGAGTTCATTCCTCCAGTTTCCTGGAAAAGTACGAGGTTTTCCTTCAGGGAAGCGTCAACTCAATGCTCAAGGACGGGGGGTTCCTCTCACATTTGACGAGGCTCCAAAAGGAGGAGCGGAAGCTTTTGCTCATGATGCCGTAGAGGAAAGGGTTGATGGCACAATTGGCATACATCATAAGGTACGTGAGGGGTGTGATGATCTCCGTCCAAGCCGAATCCTCTATGGGGTGATGCCAGACGTAGTAGTTTTGGTAGAATTTCCGGAGATAAAAGGGCAAGTTACAAATGGCGAAGGTGAGGACGATCGTAATGAGGAGCCTCGCCACGGCCCGGTGAGGGCTGGGTGAGGACGTGACGTTTGTTTGGTAGCCTCCAATATTCCTTTTGTACTCCAAGGGACTTCCTCCATTTGTCCGGGATTTACCCCTGTAGGATCCTCCACCATTCCTGGAGGAAGAGCCTCCAGAAAAATTTCCGTTACAAGGCCCTCCAGAACAATTTCCGTTGCAAGGCCCTCCGGAAAAGTTTCCATTGCAGGACCCTCCAGAAAAATTTCCGTTGCAAGACCCTCCAGAAAAATTTCCGTTGGAAGGCCCTCCAGATGAATTTCCATTGCAAGGCCCTCCAGATGAATTTCCCTTGCACAGTGCTCCATGCCCTCGGCCATAACGGGTCCCTGCAGGGATCTTGCCATTGGAGGCTCCTCCCCCCTCAATGGAAGCCCCTCCCATTTTGGAATTTTCTTCTCTCCCCCGGCTTCTGTCCATACCAAATCCCCCTCTATTTCCGCCTCCTCCGGTGGGGGTGGCCTCATCCACCCGGCAAAATTTGATTCTAATCATGGTGGATGGATTCATGAAGGTGGAGATTTTCATTTGGGCCTCGGATGGGGGATGATTTCCCCCATCATCCCCATTATTGAGGGGAGGCCCATCCATTGAGGGCATCCCCTCGGAGGTGGGGGAGGAGGAGGAGGCGAAACTATGTTCCGGTTTGGCCACCCTCTTTCTCTCCTTCATACTCCCATTCTTCCTCTTGGAGGCTCTGAGAACGTTCTTCATAATTAATTTCCTCTCCTCGGGGGTGGCCAGGACCTGGGGTGGGTTGGGTCCAGGACGATTCCCGGGGGGATGATGATGGGCGAATTGATTTTGATGGGTGTTAGCGGCCATGAGGGTGGCGGAGGAGGCGGAGGAAACGGAGGAGGAGGGGACGGAGCAGACAAAGTAGGAGGAGCAAATCTCCCTCCGACGGAGGAAGAGTCCAACCTTCCCGTAGAGGACGGAGATAATGGTGAGGGGGAGGGCAAATAGGGTGATGAATTGAATCATATCCGCCGTCCGGGCATTGTACACCGCCACTCGGGGCACACACATCTCTTGGTATTCATCATCCACCTTGGGGAGGAAGGGACTCTGCACCGACGTCATGTAGTACAGTTTGGGGGCAGAGACCAAGGCACTCAGGATCCACACCGCAATGATGATGAGCTGTGGAAGGAAGGGAATAAATAATTAGAGTTTTGTAGACGTTCAAGTTCAGTTTCATGGAATTATTTTGATACCAAGTTCAATTTCTAGTTTGAACATATTAGCCATTCGTCTAATTACGAGTATCGGAATTTGGAACTTATGAGGGTTAGGGGTGGCATCGGTCCGATACGATCCAAAAGTTTTAGTTCGATCCGATTGAAAGCCTGAATCGGATCGAAATACGCAGTTCGATCCGATTCATGATGCAAATGATTTGATTCGGTTCGATTCAAGCCATGGATTGGATCGAATGCTGATTTAAATGATCCAGAAATATATTATTGATGCACATTCTCTGCACTTTTTGCAAATCTTAGGCATATAATGAAGTCTAATAATTTGCCACTTCAAACACATGCAAGTAACCTTAATATTATATTTTCCGTTGGTTTAAATTTGCTGCAATATTCTGATGGTTAATGCTCTGCTTCGGAAGAATATCGAAATATTTTGTTAAAATATTTCGTTATTTTATTAAAATATTTATTATTATATTAAAATTATTATAATAATTATTTTATTATTTTATTAAAATGATAGATCGGATGAATCGTGTTTCAGTTAAATTTTGACCCGATTTACGTCTTGAATCAAATCGTTAGATTCGATTCGCGTTTGGAATCGAATCAAATTTTCAAATCAAGTTTTCGAATTGAATGGAAAAATCCGATTCAGAATTGTATCGCTGCCACCCAAATTAAAGCTTTGTATACGTTCAAGTTTAGGTTCATAGTATCAATTTTGATATTAAGATCAATTTCAAGTTTGAACATATGTATTCGTTAAATTGCAAGTTTCGGAATTTGGAACTTGAGGGTTACATATGGTTGACCGTTATGTGTTATATGTATGCCTGTGCAGTTAAAGTATATGAAAAACAAAGTGTTCTTGGTTGCTTAAGTTAAGGGTAGACGCAGCAGACATTCACTGACTATCTTGTTCAACCGAGTCCTATTTATATGTTGCATATAGTACTGCAAAATACATGCGTAGGAAAACCTCATGGAATTATTGAAAAAGTTAATGTAAACCTCAACAGACAAAATCCATGAAAAGCATGGGCAAGGTTCATGCAAATTTCAAAAGACAAATAAGGACAAAAAATATACGAAAATATGACTCGAGCCAAAAAACAATGCGTACGTAATGTAAACGTCAAAGTCCAAAGACAAAATAAACAAAAATATAGTTAAGGGCCGAAAACAATACGCAAGTAATGTAAACGTCAAAAGACAGAAGACACAATAATATATACATACATAGTTATAAGGCTCAAACACAATACGCAAATAATGTACACGTGAAAGGAGAAAAATACACAATAATAAGTTTTTAAGGCCCGAAAACAATATGCAAATAATGTCAACGTCAAAGAAAAATACACGACAATGGCTCAGGCCAGAAAACAAAAAGCAACAAGTAAAAAGGGCCAGTGATGACAATTCAGGGAAATTCGAACTGTGTTCAACAACAAAGAGAAAATTGTACCAATACTGTCAATTCTCTTTACAATGGACCTCCTTAGTACTGTTTTTGCATCGTAACAGTGTTCATCAATCCCTCCGAGAAATTTTCAATGAGAAATTTACGCAATATAACGGTGATTTTAAAACCGGTTTTTGTTACTTCTTGAATCATGAAAATGGCGAAAATATGATTTCTGGAATACAGTGGACTCTCTATATAACAACTCTCCTTGTAACAACTTGTTCTATATAACAACTTTATTTTTCAGTCCGTATATGCATTGTACATATATGTACATTAAATGTTCCTTCTAGCAACTTTTCCATATAACAATCATTTTTGCTCTTCCCTTTAGGGCTGTTATAGCGAGAAAGTCCACTATGGCTCAGGTCTGTCATCAATAAGCAATAAGGTCGGTCATGATAATCTATCGGAAAGAAAGGAACAAAAAAAAATCGGCATCCAAAATAAACACAAATGATGAATGTACAACCTCGTGATGATTACTATATTTGTCTAATAGAACTTTGTACAGTCGATTCTCGCTATAACGATTTAGCAAGATGTACATAACCGCTAAAGAGAAAATCCCTTATAGGAAATAATGCGGACTCGAATAGAGAAAAACTAATAGAGTCTGGGAAAATAGTTAAAAAATCGTTATACAGTGGAGTCTCTATATAACAACTCTGAAGTAAAGGGCGAAAATTATTGTTATAGGGAAATGTTGTTATCTTGAACATTAAATAAGCACATTATATGTACGAGGGACTGGAAAAATAATGTTACAGAAAATTTTTGTTACTAGAGACGTGTTATATGGACACTCGACTGGAGTGAGAGAAATTTGCGATGGCCTGACCTAAAACCGTTATATAGTGAAAAATGAAAAACCATGGGAGTTTCATTTGGGGAAAACCATTATAATATTAAAGATATTTAAAGGCGTGACCTAAAACGGTTATAGTAAAAAATGATTACTCGCGGAAGATTTAAAAATTCCCCTTTATAGCAAAAACAAAGGTTATACAAAATCACAGTTATAGAGAGTGGCTTTCTCATTGAAAATTTCTCGGGGGGATTGATGAACACAGTTATAATGCGAAAACCTTAATAAGGAGGTCCACTGTAGAGAGAACTGACTGTATCGGTATTATTTTTCCTTTTTTGTTTGACAGAGTTCTTCGAATTTTATGCAAATACCGAATTGGAAGCTCAATTTCAAGTATGCGTTCAAGTTCAGACTGACAAATAACTAGCATGATGTGGATCTCTACAGAAATAAATTGGAGCCATTTAGAGAAACATGAGGAACACGATGGTCCAAGGTAAGACGTAATTTTCCGAGAGATAAATCATCATAGATTGACACCAATGATATTCCTATGATATTGCATGGAAGACTGTTTAATGGGTTTTATGAAAGGAAATTTGGTTCCCTGCCAGGGAAAGGGGAAATGAATGGAGCGGAAGGAAATTTAATCGTGAACACAACGTCGGAAACAAGTAATCAAAGGCGATGGAGGAGATGGAAGTTTTGGTGTCAACGGTAATGAGAAATGAATAACTTGTGTAATGCAATTACCAAAGATTGTACAAGGTTATTATTATTACCCGCAAGCGTTGGATGGTGAGCATCTGTCGACAACGAAATGGGTGGAGGATGACAACGTAGCGCTCAATGGAGATGACCACAAGAATGAAGATGGACGCCGTGTGACTCAGACTGTCTGTGAAATGGTACATGCGGCAGAGGAATTCCCCGAACACCCATCTGTAAAGGGGGAATAGAAAATAAAATGAACAAATTCTCTCTGACTTTCTCCCTATATTTATCGTTAACTTATTGGCTTTTCTATTTTGATATGATTTTTTCTTTCAAATCACTTTTTCTTCCATGGAATCTTTTTTTCTTTCATCAAATCACTTTTCTTTCATGAAATCCCTTTTTCTTCAGTAAATTCACTTTCTCTTTCTTGGAAATTATTTTCCGTCTTTGACTCGATTGAAATATGTGACTGCGCCATTTTAAACCACTTCTTTAAAATAACTTTCTCATTTTTCAAATTACTTTCTCTTTAAAATAACTTGCTGCGGCTTTAAATCACTTTCTCTTTAAAATAACTTGCTGCGGCTTTAAATCACTTTCTCTTTAAAATAACTTTCTTTTTTTAAATCACTCTCTTTAAAATAACTTTCTTTATTTGAAATCTTTCTTTACATTTGACATCACTTTTCCTTTTGTATTCGTACTCACTTTCTCTATCTGTAAAATCACATTTTCTTTGTTCGAATTACATTTCCTCTGATTTTGAATAGCTTTCTATTTTTTTAAATCTCTTTCTATTTTTTTTAAATCTCTTTCTATTTTTTTAAAATCTCTTTCTATTTTTTTAAAATCTCTTTATATTTTTGAAAATCAATTTATTATCTTTAAACACGTTTTGTTCTTCTTTAACATCACTTTCGCTTTCTTTAACCCATCTTTTTTGCTTTAAAATAATTTTGTCTATCTTTGAATTCCCTTTTTCTCTGTCTGTGAAATCTCTTTCTCTTTGTTCGACCTGACTTTCAATGTGTTCGAAATCACTTTTGCTTACGTTGACTTCTTTTTTTTTTCTGTCTTTGACATCTCGTTCTCTTTGCTTAATATCACTTTCTCTTTCTTTGAAATCACTTTCTATTTCTTTGAATTCTCTTTTGATATTATTAGGATGTCTTTCTTTGCTTCGTATCACTTTCTATGAATTCCGTTTTTCCCTCTGTTGAAACATTTTTTCTCTTTGTTTGACATCACTTTGTTTGTTTGACTTTCCCTGCCTTTGAAATCATCTCATTCTTGGAATTCTCTTGTTCTGTCTTCAAAATGCAAATGCTCTTTGTCTTTGTATGACAGCACTTTCTATTTCTTGGAAATCACCTATTCTATGTCTTTGAGGCGACTTTCTTTTTCTTTGTAATGACTTTCACCCACTATGGCATGTCTGTCTACCTCCGGCTATTTCCTTTGAAGTCTAATTGTTTATCGGCAACTGAATTTCTAAGAACTTGAAATTAGAGCATCTTATCGGTTACTTTATTTTCCAAATCAAACTTGAAATCGTAATTGAAATTGAATTTTACAGATCAGTATTTAAAAAATCATTGAATTCAGGTCCAATTGATCGTATGCGCAATTGATTGAGTACTCCAGGAATGAATTCAAATTTGACCTCCAAATTGCGACTCGCAAATATAAATTGGGATTTCAATCGTGAATATCAACCAAGTTGATTTCTATAAAGAATGGCAAAATACACTGTAGCTATAACCGAAAACTGATCCTTCTTGTTTAGAACATAACTGGAAGCAAGATATCAACAAAACTTCAAATTTTATTATTCATTCGTATTTTAATTGACATTTTTAGTTCCCGAATTAGTTCATTGATATTTTCCTTTCGTATTGAATTTGATCTTGGACTCAATTCAGAATCACAACTCGGCAATTTAAAAAAAAGTGTATATTTAGTAAAAGAATGTTTTCAAAAAATCATTAAATTATCAAGTATGGGTTGCTATAGCTAAGCTAAGATAACATTTGATTTTCGACCTTGAAATTGAACTTGTTACCGATAAGAAACTCTACTGTGGTCTCAATAAAGGTCCAATTCTGTATTTAGACCAGCTATATCTCCCATAGCTTCTGCCATTGAATTTCTTTCTCCTTCGTTGCTCCCTTTGAATTTCCCTTTCCTGCCCCGCAGGCTTCATTTCCTCCTCTTGAATGCTCCTCTCCCTCCAAATCCTCCCCCGATCTACATTCCCTTTTGAAACAAACAACCCGGAGGCTCAGCCTGTCCAGTTCACAATAGAAAATCCAACCAGGAGGAAGTAAATAGGGAGTCAAACAATGTTTTATACACCAATATCTATGTGGGCTTTCCCCCTTTTCAATTTGCCCGAAGCTGACTAAACAGGAGACATTTGACTGACACGTGAAACAGTAGACGGAGGACACTACAAAAGAATGCCATGTCTTTCCGAGCCTCTTTGAAGCTATCATGGGAAGAAAGAATGTTGTTTTTTGAGCTCACAAATATTTTGTTTTCCTTTGTAACTTACCCCGGATAAAGGTAGAGCGAGAGGTTTTGGTAGACACAAAATATTCCCACACAAAGGTTGGCAAAAGCCAGGTTGCTCAAGCAGAATTTCGTCACACTCCGTAACTTCCAGTTGCAGCTTGTTACCAGCAACACCGTCAAATTTCCTGTTGGCAACGAAACAAAAACACATTATAACTTACTACATATTTGTGTGCACGTATAACATACAAAGTATAGTCATATAATTTTGGTTGAAAATCCAATTAGCAGTAGTTTCACCTCAAAAAGCCCGCCCCCTCCCCAAAAAAAAAAGTTTCCTGGTTCTCGCGGGTAATTGACTTGGTGCAAAACCAATTTTATTTTCATGCCTATTAGGCGTGTTTATAATGGGGGAAAAGCCTCTTGTAATGGAAAGGAAATATGGAGGAAGTTTTTTACCACGAGCCGCTGACATAATATTTTGATAGAAATGGATATTGACATGCCGGATGGGACTTGTAAGGACGTAGTGCATTAGAGCTTCCTTCAGTGCGCAAAATACACAGAATATCATGTGTCTATATATGTACATATACTAATACTTAATACTAAATTCACGTTGGCAATGTATAGCAATGTGTATATATGCATTAACCAAATATTTATATAAAGTTTAAGGCAGAAATCTCGAAGAATTTGCGATCCATCCTCCACGCCTTTGTTGGGGGAAATGTGGGCGTCATTCGGTTGAAATGCGTGGAGGGGCACTGTGAGATAGGATCGATTCTCTCTATAATCCGATTATCTTTATGATGACTTTCTCCTTATAATGGTGCGAGAAATCCTCGGAGTTACTTTCTCCAATGGCATACACAGAATTTTCCATTTTTCTACATAGCGGTTGGATTTTAAAATTTTTTGTTAAACCCTTATGAGAGTCGAATGTTGTCCGTATCTCCTTTCATGGCCTTCGTGTGTATATAGAATCAACTCGTAGGAGAAATGAAAAATGGGGGAGCAGCTCACGGTCGATTTTCACTATCGACTAAGATCATTCTCAAGGATAGTGCGAGGATTTTTGGAGAGGCAGCATATACAGATGATCTCAGGGGTTGATTAGAATAACGAGGAACACTTTTCGGATGTCCTCTGGGTTTAGAAAAGATTGTACGCATCATCAATGTGTAGGTACTTTCAATAATGGTGCAATCTTTTCTAAAGCCAGGGTCCTGAAAATGATTTCATTTAAATTCAAATTTACTAAATGCTTCCACTTTACTGCAACTTGTAGGAATGACAACGATTCGATTCTGAATAAGATTTTTCGATTCAATTCAAATACTCAAAAATTTGATTCAATTCGATTTAATTGATACTGGAAAAATTGATTCAATTCGAATCGATTCGATTCAAATACTGGACAAATTGATTCAATTCGAATCGATTCGATTCAAATACTGGGAAAATTGCTTCAATTCAATTCGATTCAATTTAAATACTGGAAAAATTGATTCAATTCGATTCGATTCAATTTAAATACTGGAAAAATTGATTCAATTCGATTTAATTAAAATACTGAAAAAAATTCTTCAATTTGATTCGATTTAATTTAAATACTTAAAAAATTATTCGATTTGATTCAATTCAAATACTAGAAAAATTGATTCAATTCTATTGGATTCATTTCAAATATGTACTGGAACATTTGATTCGATTCGAAACCATGAATCGTATCAAATAATTCGATTCAAGACGTAAATCGGATCATACTAGCATACAAATTAACTGGCATTCGATTCATTATTTAATTAAAAAAAATTTTTTATTCTTTCCAAGCAGAGTAATGACAATAACCATCAAAGCAGCAAATTCAAATCAGCAATAAATATTATATCAAGGTTCTTGCACTCATTTGAAATGGCAAACTATAAGACTTCATCATATGTATGCTTAAAATTTGCAAAAAGTGAAAACAATGGGTCGCAATAATATATTTTTTGGATCGTTTGAATCATGATTCGATGCAATCCATGAGCTTGAATCGAATCGAATCGAATCATTTGCATCCTGAATTGGATCGAATTAAGAATTTCGTTCCAAATCGGGCTTTGGAACGTATCGAACTAAACATTTTGGATCACATCGGATCGTTGCCATCCCTAACTGCAACCAAGTCCTGAAATAACATAAATTAATAACTATACTAATTCGGCAGGCTTTTATTACGGAACCAGTAAAAAATCCAGCAATCGGAGATCCAAGAATAATTGATTAATTTTAATAATAATTTAATAATCTAGTTTTTTTGGCACGCAGTTCAGACTCAATAGATTCTTTTGACCGTTTTTAAAACTGCACACAAAAACCGCCATAGCTGAACTAATTCTTTGCGGATCTGGATTATCTGTATTTGAATGCAACCGTAATAACATTTGGAGAAAAGGAAAACCTTAAAAGCAACGTCCAAATATTCAATTCCAAAGGAGAAAAGGGAGATGTTGACTGACATGCAATTAGCATGTAAAACACGGAATGGGAGAAAAATAATTAAAATACGAAGAAGAGCATACTATGATGGCGAAAAAGAGTTTATTCCGCGAAAATAAATAGATAGACGTAGAAATAGAAGCAGTCATTTTTGATGCGTGAAGTTAATAAATAAACTGAACACGACAGAGAGAAAGTAGTACCTAAATATGTACACTAAAATAAACCGGATATTACCAATCAGCTGTTTAGATCCAAAAATGTTTTATAACATTAATCAAAAATGAGTGCAGACTGCCTGAACGATAGACAAAAGTGAAAGTAAAATGTTTTAGGGCTTTCCAGCTGCCAAAACGTTAAAGGAAATGATATAACTGCTGGTTCCTTTCTTCCATACAAAACCCACCATTTCGTTTGAAAATTAATTAGGTTTTCCCACGGAAATTGACGCGTGAAGGAAAGCCAAGATAATTGAAAAGGTATATAGACACAGAAATAATCTTTTCAAACTCCGCCGTCTGCCAACTGTCACCGACGGCGCCTTCATTTAAATTGATAAAAGATAAATAAATTGACAATCCGCGGTATATAATTTGAATATATGGCCAAAGCAACCTGATTTTCCCATTTCCCTTTTATCAACACGTCAATTGAGGTAATAATTTCCTATTTCTGTGAATAAAACAGGAGACGAAACAATTCTTTAATAGGAGCCTCTTTATCGGGGTGTTCTCTCTTTAACATCATATCAGAAAATTGTCCGTTAAAAAACTTTTCCCCATTGCCAACCCTGGAATTTTCCTGTCACTGAAGTAGTTTGAAGTTGTTATAATGTAATAATTTGTGGGACTAAAATGAGCCGTTATAGAGAGTGGACTAAAATGTTAAAAGAAGATTTATTCTCACACGGAGAGCGTGAAATGTACTGATAAACTTTAAAACAAGGATGTATTTTACGTTCCAGAAGGTGCAATTATAAACACTTGGCCAAACTTGAGAAATTTTCTCGGAGAAAGGCTTTTCCCCTTCGAAAACACTTGTTAAAAGTGATGGATTATGCACACACCAAACTTTCACGGGACTTTCACTCTTCATTCCTTCTCTACTTTTCCCTCTCGTTTCTCTTTTCAACTTCCTCATTTGCCTCTCATTTATAATTTTCACGTATATATAAATGTTATTTTACCCCGGGAGGCTTTCAGTGTGCTCTTAACTTTCCCTCTATTTCCGCTTTGACTTTGCTCCCACATTTGCCGTCTAACTTGACTTTCTTAAGTTTTTGCTGTTTTAATTGTTTTTATCCTACACAAAGCTTCTTTCCGAAATTTTCCTTGAAGTAATCCTTATTTCCCCGGGTTTTCCCCGGTCGAAGGAGACATCTATTTTCTTTGTAAATCCGATTTGCGTCTAGAAATTAACTTTTGGTTTATTTTCAATTACTTTTCTGTAATAAATAGAGTTTTCTATTGGTTATTTCCTCTTGGCGAATTTCTTATTTTCATTTCAAACTGGGTTGAAATTGTTAGTGACGATCAGCTAATGATTTTCCAACTTTAAATTGGATTCGCAAATTAGGTTTGCGTGGATAGGAAACTTAATAATAGTTAGATAAAGGGCTTTGTTGATTTTGACCAGATGTTTCCCAATATGAGGAAGTTCATTATTTAATTCTCACTTTTTCCAATTTTCGTAAATTCCCCATACTTTTTTCCTTCTTAATGAAACTTGCCCCAACCGCCTGTTGTCAGCACTTTTCCGAAGGCATTGAAAAATGATCCTGTCTCCCTCAGTTCGTCTTCATCTTTCAAGGTTCAATTAAAAATCCCTTCCACTTGATTGTTCCCAGAAAAAGTATTTTGCACTTCAGACTAATTTGCTGGAAAAATCCCAACTTTCCTCCATGTATTTTTCTCTTAACCGCACGGATACTTCCAAGTGAAGTGAAAGTTATTTGGTTGAAGTTCGTGCTACACACTTACAAAACTCCTCCAGAAAAGTTTTGTGGGTGAGAAGCGGTTCTTAAATGCTGGAATATAAGTTTCCCCTTCGTTTCTATACCTTTTCCACGGCAAATGAAAGGGTGGACCATCCAAAACTTTTTTTTGGTGGTCTCATTCAAAATAGATTTTGTTTGTTCCTCAAATGCACTTTGTATATTTAATTTCCTATTAATCCCTTCCCGGGTATTTCAGACACGTACAGGCCCGGCGATGGGGGATTGAATGGACTTTGTGCAATACTTTTACATAACACATCAACATATGTACGTAAGGACCGTGTTGCACAAGCCTTTTTTCTACACCTTTTTAAGTAATGAAACATCGCTTGGCCCTCTCTCCAATAAGTACCCGTACATGGTTCGTCCGCTGGCTTCTTTCAGTGAAAGCTCCTTAAAACGCTCTTCACCGAAATGCGCTCTAATTTCCGCAGGATTTCGCAAATGCCAGCCCACCAGTTCTTCGAATTCGCAAAGCATATTAATGAGCATGTAAATGTACCTACACTCATACTTTATTGGGAGACATCTCGTTAGTCCTGTGTTACGCAAACGTTTTAAGGGAACGCTTGTCACTGGTTTGGTGCAGCCATGTTTGTTGAATGGATTTTGTGGGCGTTTATCGAGCGGAAATTGTTGTTGATCAGTTTGTGGATCTCGTGGAAACAAGGAGACACGCTGATGAGCAGGTGATTGTAATATTTACTATGCAGGAGTAGAATTTCCCTATTCAATCCCACCCGCCAGAAGCACAATCCAATCCGCAAGAAGCACATCCAAGCGGAACATTTTGCGGGGTTCCGAAACCAGAAAATGTGTTGGTGGGAGCATTAGCGGGAGTAAACTTGATTCAATCATCTTAATGTGCTTTCCTATAGAGGCAAAATCCACGGGATGCGATTATCTGCACTTCATAAGGTAAAGTGGTTTCAAAGGGGCAACGGATTTGGATCTAGGTAAAAAGGACAAGAGAAGACACTATACTCAAATATATTGGAGAAAGAGGTGGAGGAAAAAGTACGTAAAATGGAATGAAATCCGAGAGTGGAAAGTGAGAAGAAAGTTAAAAAAAACAATTTAATTCCCAGCTAGCGGGGGAGCTCGTAGGGAGAGAAATAAATGCGAAGGTTAAGGTGAAAGCAAAGTAGAAAGTGGGGGAGAGAGCGCAATATAAGAAGTAAATTGGAAAGTAAAGCACTAAAAGGACGAAACAGGAGACTACTGAGACATACCAATGGCATAAAGAAAGCACAGCACTAAAGGGAAGTGCAAATCTAAAGCCAAGGAGTACACCCGCAGGTGAAAGCAAAAGAGAGACCCAGGGAAAATGCAAGAGAAAAACCACGAATAAAGCAAAGGATTAACTACGGAAAAAGCAAAATACACATTTAGGGCAAAAGCTAAGAACAAAAATAAACAGACTGGAGATATCGAAAGCTAATAAAATGTAAAATAGTGAACTGGGAAAGAAACAATTGAGAAAACAACGTATAAAATTCGGGAGAAAGTGACAGTTAAAGAGAAAATAAATTTCAACATGTTGAAGAACGTTTATGCTAAATATATTGCAAAATAAAAAACTAAGCACAAAGGGAAAGCTAAGAAGAAATTAAAATTGAAAGCCGAAAAAAAGAAAACTAATTGTAGGAAAGAAAAATCAAAAACTATCTGTCTGTAGACAGAGATGGGAAACTAGGAGGCAAGATAGTAAACTCAAGAGAAAGCGAAAGCCGATAGTTGAATATCAAGGAGAAAGCAAAACAGATAAACAAAGTGAAAGCAAAATATAAAGTAAAACTGATCAAAAATAGTAAAATCAAAATACGAAGTGAAACTGACCAAAAAAATTGAAAGCAAAATACGAAGTGAAACTGTTCAAAAATAGTGAAAGCAAAATACGAAGCAAAAGTGATCAAAATAGTGAAAGTAACCAAGAAGCAGAAATGATCAAAATAGTGCAAGTAACAAGGAAGAAAAAAATAAAGCGGAAGGTTAACGCAAAACTGGAAGGAAAAGAGAAAATGAGCAGGTACAAGAAACAATGTGAAGGAACCAGAGAAAGCATAAATAGAAGGAAAGGAGACAGCAATCAAGAAACAATAACCAGATAAGAAAAGAATGTTAATGAAAAATAATGTTAAATTAACAATAAAATCGACAGCTACGGCAAACTCACTATATAGAAAACTAAGGACAAATGTAAACTATAATATAAGACAGCAAATACAAAATATGAGGAGAAAGCGAAAATATAATTTAAGTAAAAAGAAATTGTAAAATCTAGGAAAAAACGAAGAGTGAAAGCGCAGAAGAAAGGAAAAGTACAATCTAAGGAGAAACTGAAAAAGAATAAAGAGAAAGCAAATGTAAACGGTAACGAGGAAGCAAAAATAAAAGCTAAGGGTAAACTAAAAGTGGACAAGGTGAAAGTAAAGGCAGAGGCTAAAGAGAAAGCGAAAGTAAAATCTAAGGTGTACGCAGAAAAATATAAACAAAATAATATGACGGTTTTATCATAAAAAGATATTTCAAACGGGCCTACCGGTATAGCTACAAAAATAAATAAAAAGCGAAAAAAGCATCCAAAATATGAGGGACAAAACAGGAATACAAAATTCATTCCAAGAATCTCTTTTGCTGTAAATTTGTCTGGTAAAAAAAAAAGCAATTCGTACCCTTTCTTCGGGCTCAAGGATGTATGTTAATTCCCATGAAAGGCCCTAAAAGCCCCAAGTGCATCCCAGGGGATATGAGAGTGTTTTGTATGTAAACCAGGACAGGAAGGAAAACAAATTTTTTTCAAACTACAAACTGCCGGTGATTCAACTCCCCATAAATGTAAGACATTCTGGCGTAACCCGGGAACTAAATCGAAGCTGAATATGCTCGGACGATGTTCGCCACATCCGTGTGTACCTAAATAGGAGATATCCCGGATCCTTTAAAATAATTACCGGGCATTTTGCATTTACGTATAGTCACATGTGAGATCGTAGTGTTTGAGTGAAACGAACACTCAATGTCAGAAAATACGAGGAATGGGTCACTTTAACGAAGGCCAAAAGCTGTAAAAATCAGTTTGGATAGCTTTCATTAAAATTAGTTCCACCAGGAAATTTTCCAATGAATACCGAGCTAACGACGCCAACAATGAAGACCATAATTTCCTGGTGATAAAGTGCTGAGTGATTATTTAGTGGAAAAAGATGATTAAATGGTTTACATGGCCTATCTATACATAAACGTGGACAGAGGAAGAAAATTATTAAACCATTTTCCGCTCTGGTCAGAAAAGGAAATACGAGATTTTCCCCCGGGAGAAAATTTGTTTACAGTATTACCATTCCCGGATTTCTGTGGGTACAGTCGACTCTCACTATAACAACACCCTATCTGAGCATGAAATTGTGCTGTTATAGTGAGATGCTGTTATAGAAAACTTAGCAAAAAAATAATAATATT
>JAQGBT010002227.1:0-25402 GCA_034698585.1 Disparrhopalites patrizii
CTAATGTTGTCTATGTATTTGTGATGGCGCAATCACTTAGATAATATTGCAAATTTTTTAAAAGCAAGTACATACAAGCACCTTCTGCTGATCGATTAACAAATTATAAATCTGCAACCATTTTGAAATTTTAATTTGAATCAAAATTTCGAATTTGGTGGCGGTTTTATCTTCGCACATAGACGAAAATGGTCAATTTTTAAAGACCGGTAATCTGGTTGATGGTCACCTCAAAAGTGCGCAATGGTCACCCGGGTGACCAAAAACTCCCTCGTGGGCATCCCTGGCCATAATATTCCCCCATAATTGTAAGGGGTACGTGTGCATACAGTAGTTAATAAAGGCTCAGTATGACCAAGCCCTAGAAGCAGAAAAATTAAGCGAATTAATTCTATTTGGTGCCTTAATTGCTGTTAGTGGAGGGAAATAATTAGTTACTTTGTACATAATTCCGAGTACGGTTTACCCACGCTTATTTTTCATAATCGTAATTATTGGTAATAATGACTTTATTGTCAAACCAGTAGTATACCAAGCCACCCGTACACAGATGACTCTTTCATTTTATGGAGAAATGTCTATGATAATAATAATAATAATAATATGTAGTTCATATGTGTCCCCAGCCATGTGGATTCACAAAGGGTTAGTAGTTTTTTATTCACTTTATTGATTAATTCGATGGTTGAAAATTCAACGCCATCCATATGATAATAATAATTAATAATAATCGCCGTTTGTTTAACATACGTATATGCATCGACAATATAATACATATTTGTCATCGTCAATGACATTAAAATGAAAAAAAAACCGGAATATATATGTATGTATAACTAGAGACACATGACGACATGACACAAGTACATGGAAGATGTACATAATAGTAAAGACCCTAGCAATAATCCCAATCTTTAGCAAATGAAGGTCTGCAATCCTTTGGACACACTTTCACTGCGGAGTTGTAATTTACGATAGATCCCACAAAGTAGGATACATTCAGCCGTCGTGTTGGAACTGGAACGCTGTCCCCAAACTTTCCACACAAGTAACTGTCATGCGTTAAAATCTGCTTCCTGTGCCTCCTGTAAATCACCAAACTCAGAATGTCCTGGTCGTCCATCCCAAGGAATTTCCATATAGACTGCGTACAAAAAGTTCGTTACAAACATTACTTTATTTCTCCCGTCATCCCAATGCCTTTTATAGTTCCATTAATAAAGCATTTGGATTTAGTTCCATTCATTTTAAACCTTCAAAAGTTTCAGCTCCAATTTTCTTGCCGTGTTGTAACAAACCCTTTCATTATCGGCGCCCCACATCCCTCCCATGATGTAGGTAGCATGTAAAGGGTTGACAAAGGGTTAGTAGTTATTGATTCATTTTATTCATTCATTCGATGCGTGATTCAACGCCATCCGTATAACAATAATGAATAATCACTAATCACCGTGTGTTTATCATATGTAACATCCACAATATATGTACATATACAAACATACCAACCTATGTCATCGTAAATAACATTAAAATTAAAGAAATAGTCTTTTGCCAAAAGGAATAAATAATACAACAGACACATGTTACAATTACTACAAGTACATGGAAGACATGTACACAATAATAAAGATCCTAGCAATAATCCCAATCTTTACCAAATACTGGTCTACACTCGATTGGACACTTTTTCATGGTGAAGTTGACAGTTTCGGGGAAGAAAGAACCCACAAAGAAGGATGAATTTATCCGTCGTGTTGGGAATGGAACGCTGTCCATATACTTTTTACAGAGGTAACTGTCATGTGTTAAAATCTGACTCCTGTGCGTCTTGTAAATAACCTTATTCAGAACTCCCTGGTCGTTCATCCCAAGGAATTTCCACATAGGCTGCTTACAAAAAGTTAGTTACACACATTCCTTTATTTGTCCCGCCATCCGAATTCTTTTGTTTTTATAGTTGCATTCATTTGAAAGCAGTTGGGTGTAGTTGGATTTCAAACCTTCAAAATATCCAGCTGCAATTTCCTTGCCGTGTTGTAACAAACCCTTTCATTATCGGCGCCCCACATCCCTCCCAAGATGTAGGTGACATGTAAAGGATGATCTCTCATGCCATGGAATGCGAAGTCTGACCGCAACCACTCATCCACAGCATCTTTCTCCCTTTGATTCAATCTACTGTCCAGATCCCGGACTAGGAATTTTGAGACGGTAGGATCGCCCAGTGGAAGGAACCGCCAGGTCATTGGATGCATGTTTTCAACATTTCCTATTCACATATTAGTTTGTTAGTTGTGATTATTAGTGTTATTATTCTTATTATTAGTGATATTAGTTAGGAATGAGGTAGTGTGAAATATTTTTGTGACGAACGTCTACAGAACACAAATGTAGGTAATGATCTATAATTAATTAAGGATAACATAAATGTACTTAATTATAAATGAAAATCATAAACTACACAAACCAAAATAAGGCAATTGATGGATATCACAGAAAAATAAGTCCTTGCTTGAACAGACCGTGTCACACATTTGTGAGGTGAAGGACATGTTGGTGTAGACCCTCATTATCCATCCCGGGTAGAACTTCCCCATCAAATCATAGTTGGCCTTCACTCCGGGTAAAAACAGGGATATCACCCCATTCCCTTTCCATCCTACTTGGGCAAATAATGAAAAGGAAATCACACTCTGATTCCTTCCTCGAAGTGTGGCCTCGGCACTGCACATACTCTGCGTGTACATCCGATTTTCCTGGACATCCTCCCTAATGAATACCATTTAATTCGGATATTACACATTCTGTGTTGGTGAAATTCATTTAAATATTTAACCATGTTGATTATTTCGTTTCAAGTCCAATAGAAAAATACTTACTCATCCGTTCCACCACAACGGCATATTTTCCTGGGAGTAGCTGACTTGTTTTTTAATAGATCTAAAAAGCATATCAAATTCAGGATTAAATAATCCTCCATAAAGTTCCCTATAGCTTCCATTAAAATGCTTTTACCTCGGAAGGAAATCGTTCTACGGTAGCTTGGCTCCTCCGAATCACACGATGCACGCCCATTGTGCGTGACATTTGACAAAGTCTCAGCATTTTCGAAATTCTCCCCCCGATTGTATAATCGCTCAACGATAAAATCATGGAGGTTGTCCACAACACCGCTCATATCTTGTTTTCCCCAGTATATCCTAGACCAAATCTCAGACCACAAAACCAAAGAGCAGAGAAAGATCAAACAGAAGACAAAGATGAATCCACGACACACATCAAGAATCCCATGTCTACTGCCGGTTAAATGATGTTTTACTACCATGTTCAGTAATTACACGGGGGTCCGGGCCATGCTCGAACTAGAACTAAGTGAGACTGACATATTCCTACAAAAAAATCCGTGTGTAGGCGGTCCCCATCCCCGGGACACAGATACAATTGCCCCAAAATTACCCACAACACTGAACAAACGTGGTCAGTATGTACATACATATATGTACATTGTACTCGATGTGTAGATGTAATGTGGGCGTATTTTTAAAAAACTCATGTTCAATTACATAAAATCGTTCTTCAATGGATTCCATACGGGGCTACTGGGTCTTAAACCAGAACATGGTTTAATCCCAAGAATAGGTTACGCCTGCTATTTGCACAATGGCTTACAATCAAGTAGGCCTGCAGATTTTTAAGAGCTTTGTATTTGTAAATTTGTACTTTTGTCTTTGGGATATCCCATTTTTTTTATTGTAGGTATTTGAGTTTTGTGGCGTGATGTGACTGAAAAAAACGATGGTTACATACCGGCCGGTTTCAGTAGCTCACTCTCTTGAATCGAAAGCAGTTGTAAAAATACGTAATGTATGTGTATATGCATACGCATTTGCATCACGCATGGAAAGATTTTTCACTATATTTCGTTTTTTCTGTGGATTTTTCACTATATTTCGTTTTTTCTGTGTCTGTTTACTGAAATACAGACATACTCTTAAACTTACATTTGAACGTTCGTGTTGATGAAAATTATGCATGCAAAAAATTAAACTTATACATACATATTTATACATAAATATAGGTAATAATATATGAAAAAAGCATAAGAATAGAATAAGAATAAGAACACATGTTTTTTTAAATAAAAATTGGGAACTTTATTTAACAAAATAAGGTAATACTTAAATACTAGTAGCAGGAACTCAGGAACAGGAACTGAATCCAAGCACTTCTCTGAACACTTAACGCTAGACTAAAAGAGAAGACTTTTAAATCTTAGTTGACCATAGAGCTAGTTGATGTAGTTAGTTTTAGAATTTAGATGGTGGGAACAAAATTGGTAAAAGAGACTAGAGGCTAAACAATGCCTGTAAATGCATAATTCCTAAAACTAAACATTATTATTTTTTACAATTATGTGACACGACGCTGCACAACAAAACTGCAGCGCGGACGAAAAAGAAGAGCACCGCCTAGCATGTGCTGATAGTACGCACATCCAAGGATTATGAATATAAAATAAATTCAGGTATTCTATAGGTCTTTATTCACAATTTAAAGCCCTTGCGTTGCATCTAAAGCATGTTTAAATCATTCAAATTCAAGGGATTAAAAAAAACGTTTGTTACACACATTGACACCATACAGGTCACCTAAAACCCCTCTTATGAGATGGCAATTACTGTTAAAGAGGAAACCCATCAAAAAACCAAATAAAACGGTCACATGAATAATTCAACTCGATTGTAGAGATTCTAGTAACTAAATCCTTAAGCCTCTCGTCTTCCTCAACAGTATTTCCAATCCTTGTCCGCCGGCATACAGGCTTTTGGGCAGGGTTGCATTATGAAACTGTCGTCAGGGTCAGACAACAATGATTGTCCCACGAAAGCTGATCTATCCAATCGTCTCGAGGGAAATGGAAAGCCATCGGAGAATGTCTGGCACCAGTAACTATCATGTATCCACATCTTGGTCTTGTGCTCCGCGTAAATATACTTGTACAGAAATGGCTCGCTCCGCCTGGAATGCGTCTCATTATATTCCTGGAAATCCAACATTAGCATCTTTTAGTACTATTATAGAAGTGGATAAAGGAAGTTGATAGTATATTGCGCTGTGTATAATTATGTGTTTTAGCTATTTTTTATTTATATACATATATGATATACAACATATGTTTTTTATGCGTAAAAAATACCTTGACAATCTTGTCGCGTATCTCAAGGGCCAAGTCCCGGCATAATTTCTCATTGTGACCTCCCCACAACCCGCCCTCGATTTCGAAGCCATGGGACGGATGGTCTCTCATGGCATGAAGGGGGAAATTGTAATTCTCCCATTCGATGACAGCATCCGCCTCTCGTTTACTCAGTCGTGTGTCGATATTTCGAATGACGAATCGTTGGACCGTGGGATCTCCCAATACCAGCAGATTCCACATGGAAGGGTGAAACCGCGTGACATCCCCTATGAAAGCCGGCAAGAGACGGTCAAAATGTCGGATTTTTCGAAAGTCCTGCAAATATTGTCAGCTGTCCTTCAAGCTTATCGTACCAAATCCAGGAAGTTGGTGAGCATCACAAACGTACAGATGTTCATTGTCACAAATGACGGAGCAAATTTCCGGGGTGAAAGGCTGCTTGGAGTACACCCGCATCACCCAGCCTGGGTAGTACTCGGCCATTAATCTCAAATTGACTCTCACGTTCTCCCAAATGATGGTGGACACGTTCTGGTCCATCCCGTTTTGAGATAGCCAAGAGGCAAGTGGGAAATCCGAGTAGGAAATCACATTTTGACCCTTGCCCAACCAAGTGGCCGCGTCGCTGCAAGTGGATTCCACATCCATCTTCTTGGTTTTGTTCCCATTCTCTCTGTCAAATCAAGTCAAGTCTGGTCAACTAATCAGATAATCGTATATACTGACGGATTAGGAATAAAATGATGTACACGTATGTGCATTATCAAAAACGGGCATCGGGCATGGCTATGTACATAATGTTTTCACTGTTGTTACAAACTTCGCTAGCACTTACAACATCAGGGACTCGCATTTGCATCGTTGATGAGGGGACTCTTGGAACCTTTTTCCTAATTCTGGTATCAAGGGAAAAGTATAGAGATAAATTCTATTTCTGTTAGATGAAATTAACGTTGAGGCTTGTACTAACATGTATTTATTTATACAATTGGCAATACAGGAAGGGGTGTCAGTATTCTGTACCTTCTGACGAAATCTCTTTCTTCGCAAGTTCCATCGTTTCTTTACACTCTCCGGTTGGTACGTACATTTTCCGAGGTGTGTCAGGATATGGATAAACATATTTCATGAATAGGAAGTATGAACCCATGAAATTGAACACCATGGCAATGATGATGAAAATTATAATCCGAGGTCGACTTTGTCCCCTCAACGCAGTAATATGTCTTCCAGAGAAGGTAGACTCCCGGATTGATCTTTTTAATGATTTCAATTTCCTTCCCATGATCTTCACTGGTTATGTTGATAATTAATGCATACTTTTATACATACAACACACGTGGTTGAGGAAATGATCGGATAAACCGTCCCATTTTGAGGAAGCACACCTTCTCAATTCTCAAATGCTCGGTCAAAGACTACGTGTGTGACACTGTGAGAGTACACGCCTGAAGTATATGTTTTTGACTGCATGTTTCCTTTTCGGATAAATGTCATACAAACGACAACTTATTCACCTTCCCAAAAAAAGCCCCATGTTTTGGGTTCACCAAAAAAAAAATTGTTTTTACGAGATTTTTGGAGATGGCAAAATCCTTGAAGTAAATAATGTATGCACATTTTGAAAAAGGAACAGCTACTCTAATTAGCTTTCGACAGAGGAAATCTGTAGGTACTATGTTGTGCTGTTGCTACTTCGTCAACAATACCAAACCAAACCAATTAACCAAATACCAAGCATCCAGCATCGACATTGATGCTAAAATGCTAATGCTACTTGTACATAGGTGATAATTATTTGGTATCATGGTATGGTATGATTTCTTGCATTAAATGTACACTCAGTCATCCATTGTTAGTTACCAAAATGTGTGCAATTTTTCTTCAATCAAAGTGTGTATTTTCCATGGTGATAGGTCATTGAGACTGGGTGCGTTCTACGATACGCTCACATGCTTTAATTCAATCATGCAGCAAAAAGGTGGCTTACCAAAAATTTCGGAGTGCCTTAAATATATGTATACTCATTGGGGTTTTTGGATATCTCTCTCTCTAGCTACTGAATCCTACGTAGGTATAAACTCCGAGTAACGTTGTCCGTTGCCCGTTGGTATTAGATTTGGTCAGATTCGGATCCCAGTGCAGGGGCGACTGAATTTCAAAATTGGACATTTTACCCAAAATTGTCCCATCTATAAGTCCTGAACTACTAAACGTAGGCATTTAGTTTTATTTTTAAAACATTCTCCGTTCCATTGTGCCCGGGACTATTTTGATTTGTTTGTTTCGATAAAGCGGATGTGGGCGAAATTACAGCGCTAAAATGTAAGGTCCAGCGCTTATGTAGAAAGGCTGGGCGTACAACTGTGCGTTTTTTTTGAAAGCGTGTCTATACAAGCCCAGCAACACAAGCACAGTATGGAATTTAGGTAGAACTTCCTTGCGCTAGATCTTACATTTTAGAGTTGTAATTTCGACCAGATCCGGTTTACTATCAGAATGTAGCCAGGAAAAAATGTAATTGACCTTCGTATGAAAATATGCTGTCGAGATTCCTAAGCTCCCGTACCAACCAACCCTTCAATAAAAACAGCCAGTTTTTAGTATTAGAGGTATAGACAATGTGCCAACTAACCATTATACCCCATTAATCGCTATGATCCAGCTATGTTGCAGGGCACTACAAGAATGTATCACATTTTATGGCGGGTCTAGAAAAAAATGTCTACCAACATCCGATCAAGTCTGGCTAAGTTAAGGGAGTTATTCCGCACCAAGTTTCAAAAGTCCCATTTTCCATGAATTTATTTTGACGGTTGTTACTACAAAGCACAAAAGTGTTATTTTCCTTCAATAAAAATAGGAAAAAATATGTTTTTAACACAGAATTTTATTTAATATGTTTCCCTAACGAATGTGCCATACTACTGCATAAGCGTGTGGGATCGGAATAGTCTTTTGGAGTCACTTGTCAGAATTACGAATTGAGTGATTTTATCACACCAAAACTATGCAGAAGTGCATTTACTTAATTCACCATTTACGCTAGAAACGCTTATCTTGTTTTTATTATTTCTAGGCTACGCAGCAGCAAGGGAACATTCAGCCAATGTAGCGTATTTTCAGAATTTTTGGCACTTTACCAGTTTTGCTTTTAAGGAATTTTGCTTTATAGTTTTGCCATTAGTTTTACGTGCTTTCAGTCACTATTCATTCTTAAACGACGAAATACAATTATTTTGTCGTGAAAGTGCAAATCTTGCAACTTACTTCCAACAACACAAACAACGATATACGTATATTATATATGTGTAAGTAGTAGCTGTGTACACGAATACGGTTTACCGCCTTATTTGTTTTCTCGACGCCAAATTGACGTGAGTGGAGAAATGTGTTTAGCCAATAATCAAGGCTTATACCATAAATAAAAAAGTAGAGGGGGGGGGGAGCATGATTTCGGATATTGTAATTAAATGCCCAAAAACGTTTGCCAAAAAAAGCAGTCGGTCTCTGAAAAGGCCCCCACCCGTGGTTTAAGCCCTGCGAATAATTAATGAACACACTATGTTTGCTTACGATCAGCTTTTGTAATACTTGCGCGTAACGGTAATCATTTAGCATTGAACAGTTCAACACACCGAAGAGAGAAACACGTATGTACATGCATCAATATCATATTACACTTCCTACAAGTTAACGAAACCCTGCTCGACGTAGCATTGTAGGAAACATTATAGTCTTACAATTATATTATAACTTACAACAATGAAACCTTTCGGGTTGTTGTTATTCGTTAAGGACAATGTTATTGAGTTGATAGCTTACTCACAAAATCACTGTGTCTATAAAATGCATTCGGGTTGTTCAATAGTAGATCCCCATTGCGAACATACACATAATAATCTTGGATTTCAGAAATAACAATCTTATTGTGGCGGGAATCCATCCCCACGATTGGAACATATGAATCTGAAACGGAGGATATTACATACATTATATGCAAAGGTGTGTGACTGCAACTTGTATGGTTCCCATGATTAAATCGTAGTATTCTTTCCCTTGAGGTTATCATCTTCCATTCACAAGGTTTACGAATATACTGATTTGTCCGTTCCAATGATCCGAAAACTATTTTTTTTTGGGGCGTGAAATGACGGATTTGACGAACATCAACAATAATCCCAATGTTTTCCATGGGGAGGTCGACACTCCTCCCGACACATGTACTGCAAGGAGTCATATTTCCCCGTGTTGTATTCCCCCAGATCGGTGATACCCACGTAGTAGTAGTCATTGGGTCTTTGAGAGGGGAAGGGAACCGCACCTCGGTAGAGGACGCAAAGGTAGCTGTCATGACTCAAAATGAGATGGGAATAGGCAAAGTACACGAATTGCGTGAGGAGCAAGTGATCACTTACACCCGCCCAATCTGGGTGGTCTTGTGCCTATTACACAAAAAGAATCCGAATAATCACAATTATTTTAATTTTTCAATTTTTTGAAGCTTAAAAATCAGTTTAAAATAATAAAAAAATCCGCCATATTAAATAATTAAATATAATATGTTACATTCCCATTTAAAAGCTCACCGCCATCAAAGTATCCCGAATTTTGTGGGCCGTTTCCCAGCAAAGACGATCATTGTCCCCACCCCACATGCCCCCGATGATATAGCTACCATGCATGGGATGATCCCGCATCACATGAAGAGGGAATCTGGAGGCTTCCCATTCGCTCACAGCGTCTTTCTCCCTTTGATGCAATATCCCATCCAGATCTCGCACTAAAAATTTGGACACCGTCGGGTCACCCACCACCAATGCCCGCCATAGAAAGGGCGAGGACCATTCCATGTTCCCTGTAGTAGAACAAAAACAAAAGTGTACTTCCGCAATTTCATTCCGGCATTTTCTGGATTTTTTTTAAACCTTGCAAAAATGAATTCCATCTATGTACGGATTTTTAAATCTTGGAAAAATGTCTCTGAATCTGAATTCGATTTATGTACGTGGTTTTAAATAGGAAGGGATATGCATTTTACCCAGTTGAGGGAGATTACGGACATCACAGAAATAGAGGATGTCACTGGAACAAACCATTTGACAAATTTCGGGGGTGTAGTCGATGTTGGTGAAGACGCGCATGACCCACCCCGGATATAATCGCATGAGAGCTTCCAGATTACGCTGGATCCCGTGGAAGTACATCTTTTTATTATGTTGCCAAGTCGTGTTGGCTTTGAAGAAAAGTGAGAAGGAAATGACTTTTTGCTTCTCTCCGAGCAACGTCGCCTCCGCGCTGCACATCGACTCCACGTAATTCGATCGCCAAATCTTCTGGATCCGGACACTTTACAAGAAATGTTCGGTTTATGTTTTTTGTGTCAAATATTTGTTTTTAAAAAAAAAGCAAAAATGGAGTATTATAATGATGAAAAAGGGAAGACGGACGCACTTCAGAGGCAAGGAGCAGTTACAGAGTCCCCTGGGACTGATGCTCACATTTTGAGCAAGAGCTAATGTCATAAGAAATATTTTTTGAATTTAGCTACCGCATTTAAAAAAAAATTGTATCTGCATTTTTCTCCGAAAGGGAAGCATAGTTTGGGGGAGGGTATTACCTGTCGATGGAGCAATTCTAAGTCGTTGCTTTATACGATCATTATCTTTGCACTTGATGGACTTGAAGGTGCGCGAAGGAGGTCTTCCAAGGTCCTCTGGCTGAGAATCCCCAAGTTGCAACAAAATATCCAATGTGGTGGTGCTAATGCCCAGGTAGGACAATAAAGATTCGTTTGCAGGCTCCCTTGTCGCTTCCTGAGACGCTCTAAGAAACTTGTGTGCTACTTTGTAGGTAAATAAAAGGCAACAGCATGCTATGGTGATAAAGAAGAGGGTTGATGGGATTGATCTTTGTCTGGTTTTCACCCAACTGGTGTATTGTCTTCCTTCCAATTCATGTACAACCATTGTTGCAGCCTATTTGAGGTTTGTTTCAGGCTCAGTTCCGTTCGGTAATAATCTTGTTTCAATGACTTCTGTCAGAAATCAGAATGAATGAAAGGCACTTTATGTTCAAGACCAACAAGGAGCTTCTTGTTAATTTCTCTTGGAATCCAAGTCTGATGTCTGATCTGGTGTTGTGTTAAATCCAGCTTTTTTATCCCGATTCCAGAAAGAACTACTTCTTAGTTCGTAATGTGTTCGGGTTGTCGTTGTCACTTAGATTACTATTAACTATTACTATTGCCAGTTTGTCAGTCAGTTAGTCAGTTATCAGTTATCACGAAAACGGGTTTCAATAATTTGTTTCATTAAGCTACAATACAATATTATACGTACTACATATACATACAACAGCGAAATAAATCACATCCACATTTCCACATGCATCTGCATTCTGCATCACACCTATCACACGATAACAAAAAAAAAATTCACAACACCAAACACCTGATTATAATCAGAGAGAAGGGAAAAGAAAGGGTCAAAATCAGGGCAGGATGGTTACGAGCGCCGAGTTTTAAGGTTAAGATTTTTTGGACGACAAAAGTGTCCAAAAGGTTCAACTAGGCTGTTGCTGTTAGGTCTTAGGTTTGTCAAGTATGAGCAGAGCGGCAGATCAAGTTCCAATTTCCCATCTTCCAAGAGACCAATCCAGATTTTTTTTAAACTAACACTTAGTACATAGATGTCATAAAATAATAATCAGGAAGGAAGAAGGACGATATTTGTTTGAATTAATTTGACCATTAATTCCATTTATTTACTCATTTTATTTACATGATTTCTCATAATGCCCGCTCTCGTCGCTGCATCATGTAACTGGCAACCCAGGAAACTCACTCAATTATTGATTGGAACTAAAAATACAACATACATACCACATACAATAGGGAAAACTAATTTTTACATCCTATAACCTTGTTGCAAGTTCCTCGCACTGGAATTAGACAATTATTAAAGCTTAACAAAGGTAAGGAATTTGCTATTCCCTACAAGCCAGCACTAAGCTCTTTGGACACGTTCACCAAGTTCCCATAAGTCTTCATCACGGCCCCCTTGTATGACGTACAATGATAGGGGATATTGTGCTTCGCTGCCAAGGCCTTCACGCGATGTTGGATGAGACGGAGCCGGAATTGAGGTAGCGTGGGGAACAGATGATGCTCGACCTGATAATTCAGGTACGCCATCCACCAATCACACCACCAAGAATGGTCGATATCCAAAGTGTGTAAAAAGGCATATTCCACCCAGTGAAGTGGTCCCTTGGAGACGGGCAGATGAGTGTGGGACAGGGAGAAGTGTCCAAAGATATAAATGGAGGCGAGCCAGACGGAGGTCATATATGGGATAAAGCCCACGATGTAGACGAAGCCGTAATGGACGAGCATGAAGAGGAGTTCGTGGTAGCGCTTCTTCTGGAGCGCATAGCGCGGATGGAGGTACATCTTCCACATGGTGGCAACCAATAGTGTGTCAATGGCCAAGAACAAAGTCGCCTGTCAAAATCCAAAATTCAACATCAAATCACCCAAAATTAGATACGTTAACGTAGTATGCAATTTTTCATTTTTTTCCTATTTTGTTTGAACTCCTTCCTCATACCTGATTTTGGACGAAGAAACTCTTGCCCTGCTTCGGATCCCGGACCACCTGTGCATTGAATGCTAGGAGAGGAAGTGTCTCAAGATCCACATCATGTTTCAATCGCTGGGGCATGGCATGGTGCCGGTTGTGTTGGCTGGACCACCAGGACGACGCCATGCCGTCACCAATTCCTGGAGGACAATTAAAGACTATTATCGTCAAACAAGCAATACTAATAACAAGGATTTCACGATTTTGACGGTGTAACGATCTTTTGAATAAATTAATTTTAAATATAAATATACAGGTGGATATTCACGGGAACGTAAATATGGTTAATTATTTATTGGCTATGGATTTAAAGGAATTAATGAATGATTTAAATCATGAACTATAGTTTGTATTATGCATACCGTACAAAATGGCTTGGATAAATCGGTCAACCTTGGGATTACCGGTGAGTGCATGATGCCCACCCTCATGTTGAAGCCAGCCACAGCGGCCCTGGAAGAGGGCAAAGGAAAGTACGCCCAGTGTTCGAACAATGGCAGAATCCTTTTGAAGTAAATAGATTCCCAAGATCAAAAACACTATTATCTCCGTAATACGGTAGAAAACGTGAAGGGGACAAGGTCTGAAGTAACCTTCATTTTCTAATTCCCGGTAAAGCTGTGTGAAGTCGGCTGTGAGAGCCTGATGCCTTTTTAATAGTTCTTGATCTCCCGCAGCTATACATAATTTAGAAGAAAAAAACATTTTCATTCCTCATACTAATCCATGTTTAGTATCAATTAATTTCACATTTCCTGGACATTCCTACACAGTATGTACACATGCAACAGTTGTATTGTTTTAAATGTATTTATGGTTTTACCATAATTTTCCTCTGCTGGACGCCTTTTAAAAGATTTCATAATCCCTGCCACCCTTCCGGCGGACCGCGCATGGAATTGCTGGATGGCAATAGTTGCATCTTCCCCTGATTGTGTGTAGAATTCTATGATTTTCCCTCCCGGGTGACGCGGGACCCAATCCGTGACGTCATAGTAGTAGCCCGCATGTAAAATTTCTTTCACACCATTGTTCTCTTTCCCAGGGTGATTGTGGGTGTCCTTAGCTTTTACCATGTCTCATAACCTCTGTAGTGTAGGTCACTGCTAAAATGTACTTTTTTTCCGTCCGAATTCCGGGACCAACAAGGGTCAACACCTTTTTCCCCGCCCTTGGTCAGTATTCCTCTCAATGAACGGGAAAATTTCAATTTTTAGGGTGTTCATTCACATTTCAGATATTAGGAAACGAAGCAATGTGCGGGACATTTTTTGTGCAAAAATAACTCTTTATCAAATGATACACAAAACCATAACACCAATTTCTTGTGCTAGAAATAATGCAGATAGATTAGAGATTTCGGGAATCCGAGAACGCGGATTTTGGTCGCAGTATTTTTTTTTCCCCTCAATTATACTGCAGTTGCTACACTTGGAGCAAAATATGGTAGCTGCAAAAATTATACCGTGCCACCACCACCGCAGACGGAATTAAAATAATAGTCTTAATAAAAATCCAGAAAATCATACTATTGTATATATTACAAATTCTATCGCTTGACTTTTATAATTCTTTTATAATTCTTTTATAATTATTAACAAGTCTTGTTAATAATTCAGAGCTCTGATCTGATCTTGCATAGCACATGTACATAATATGTACATAATGCCACTACTACCCACTACCTGTTACTTTTTCACAATTTTGTCTGACTTACTTATACATATATTGTTGTAAAAACATTCTACAGACGCGACCCGTGCCCATTTGCGAAATTCAAGGACGAATGTTGTTGGAAAATGTCAGATGTAGCTATCTTGGGAACCATCTCATCTTCCGCAATTTAAACCTACATACACGTATCGACAGATCCACAGGTATGTAAGAAAATAAAGTCAGTGTCCCACAGCCTCTCTCTTGGCTCTTGAGAGTAATTAGAAATTAGAATATCGTCGTTATAAGTGTCAAAACTGACTATCGTACATTAGGATTCTACATAACTTGGTCAGTTTTGATACTTAAACAACGATATGTACTGTAGAGCAAATGCTAACCTAATTTCAATTCAATTTCGAAAAACCATGTGGAAACTTCTGAAAATGAAAAACAAGGTGGTAATAGAAAAAATCATAAATTATATGGGACTGAAAATGTAATAAACATCCTTTTTTCTATAGGAGGACACAAGGATCTATGAAATATTATGATCATGATTTAAATACATTTTTTAATGTATAGTATTTATGTATGTACATATTTTGAGCATTTAAAATTCCCATTCTACTCTATGTATATTCTTTTGTCTTTCCATTTCACGCTGCCTAAAGAAAAAAACATGATTTTTCATCACACTAAATTATATACATATTGTATATACAAAGACAGACATACATATTATATACCCCACTTTTCCCGAAACTTACCACTTTTTACTTTGAAATACTAGTTTGCGAATCTCGCTTAATCTTCTCGCTTAATCTCGCTTAATTTCTGTACAATGAAACTGGTGAATAATAAATATACATATGCCACTGGGACAAGTGAGGAAGATTTACGACATATGCATGCATGGATTAATTATTATGAGTCCCATCCCGCCTGTTTTACTAAATTCACACCATTTATTGTATTTTCAGACTTACAGGTACATTTATTACAGGCACATCCAGCTACTCTACCATTTCAAAATCTGCAACATATTATATTATATGAATTGTATACTTACACCTACCACCTAAAATTCTATGTCATAGTCATAAGCATTTGTGCTAATTTTTTTTTATTCACATCCAATGCAATACATTTGCAGTAAGACGTTCTATCTACAGTCGGGCATTAAAATGCACCGGGATGGATGTAGTCTACAGTGTTGTGTAAGTTCAGCAAAAGGTGCATCTCCTCTCCCTAATACAAACATGTAAAGCATTATCAATTAAGTACTCCTCTTCTTTAATGTAAGTTCAGATTTAATAATATTCGTATTTTTATTGCTTTCATCATATTTATGTATACGTTTTAACTTTTAACGATTATGTGTACCAGCAGTCGAATTAGTCCAATAAGTATTCATTCAGGAAGGAGTCAAGAAGAAACCGACTGAGAAACTTACAATAAGTACGTTACAATACAATATTACAGCCCTATTGCCCTATACACCTTCATTTTATTTTCCTTTCCAATTTCCAAACAAAACACATTCCTAAAGGGGAGACACACATTAACAATAAAGCAAACAGCCAACTTATAGTAATATATTAAGATCGTATCTAGTAAACGATATCTGGGTAAAATGTGTAGTCAAAATTGCGAAACAATTTTTCAAATGTTCAGACATTACCTAGGTCCCTAGTCTCTACATATTAAAATATTAACATAACTAAACCATGTAAATATGTATGCAGCATAAGAATTACCATTCTAGTATGTATTATCTAATATTATAAACTGTATACGAGACAATATACAGCTGAAAATACTACCTTGTTTTCACAAGATTAAATTCTTCAGCCAACTTTTTCATGTGACCAGTTACCAGTAGATTCTTGATCATAGTACTCAATATTGTAATAATTATAATATTTAATTTATAAATATCCACACATAAAGAAAGAGCACAGTGGAACCATTTTCTACTAGTCTAGTTTCATCTGCTGGCTTGGTCACCATCTTTTCTTAAACTCGGATCAGTTTTCCTACCTTATGAGTTCTCCTCTCCGATATCCGTAACGAATGCACAATTTATTGTTCAATGTTCCACCTTAAGACAATGAGTTGGACTAAATTGTGAGTAAATTATAAATCGTGATAAAACAAACAAGACTAGAGACGGTAAAACGAAGTGGTCAATACATAAGTACAAATGTACAAAAATCCCACAAAAAAAGTATATTCTACGAAGTGTAAAATAAAAAATCTACCAAAACTACCAGGGTGTAAAAAATACTGTAGTTTTAACGCGACTAGAACAAATGTTTTGACTGCATGTGTGTAAAAAACCGTGCAAATATTCCAATTATAGAAGTGTAGTCTACTCAACTCAGGAGTATTTTTTGGTCAGAAGGAAAGACATTAAAGAAGAACAGAAGAAGTGACTAATGCCGAAGCTCTTTGGAAACGTTTACCAAGTTGCCGTACGTTTTCATCACAGCCTCCGTGTACGAAGTACAATAAAAGGGGATGCTGTGCTTCTTTGCTAACGCTTTCACCCGGTCCTGGATCTGACGGTGGCGAAACTGAGGCATGGTGGGGAATAGATGATGCTCGATCTGGTAGTTCAGATACGCCATCCACCAGTCACACCACCATGATCGGTCGATGTCCAGTGTGTGGAGGAATGCGTACTCCACCCAGTGCAGAGGTCCTTTCGTCACCGGAAGATGAGTGTGAGACAATGAGAAGTTGCCAAATATGTAGACGGAGGCGAACCACACGGAAATCATGTACGGGATAAAACCGACATAGTAGACGAAGCCATAGTGCACGAACATGAAGAGCAGCTCGTGGTAACGCTTTTTTTGCAGTGCATATCGCGGGTGAAGATACATCTTCCACATGGTAGCGACTAGAAGAGTATCGATGGCCAAGAACAATGTTGCCTACGAACAACAGCCAGCAAATCACGATCATATCGTTTTCTTTTCTTTCCCAAATAAATGAAGCTTTGGTTATATGTATGTATATACGAGCAATCACCTGATTCTGCACGAAGAAATTTTTGCCATGTTTGGGATTTCTCACCACCTTAGCATTGAATGCCAGGAGAGGAAGAGTCTCCAAGTCCACATCACGCTTAATTCTTTGGGGCATTGCATGATGACGATTGTGTTGACTGGACCACCAAGATGACGCCATGCCGTCTCCAATGCCTGTACAAAGCACAATAAAAAATTTGTTTCACCATTCCGGAAACACATAAGGAAATAATACATATAAATATAGTATTAGACAGTAAATAAATACTAAAAAAAAAACTATTTAGTAAATTAAATAGTAAAGAAGCTCACCATAGAATACTGCCTGAATGAAACGGTCCACTTTGGAATTACCAGTCAAGGAATGATGCCCCCCTTCATGCTGAAGCCACCCACATCGTCCTTGGAACAGACCAAACAATAGGACACCTAGGGTCGAGCACATGGTGCATTCCTTCTGAATAAGATAGATCCCCACTGACATTAGTACCAAAAGCTCCAAGATACGGTAAGCAATGTGACCCGGTGATGGCTTGAAGTATCCCTCAATCTCCAAATCCCGATACAATTGCGTGAAATCCGCAGTCAGCGCTCGATGTCTCTTCAGGGTCTCAGCATCCAGACCAACTGATCGAAAATAAAAAAACCGCTTTTATTTTTGTGGAAAGAGCTCAAGTATCTTAATCTACATGACACCATTAATCGCCATTAAATAGCATTAAACGGCGAAAAAGTGCAAAATTCTGCGGTGTCTATTGAGGCGGGCAGAGAGAGATGGAATAAAAATAATATAATGATTGGCTACGCAAGGAGCTACTATCTGACGACATTGGACCGACAAATTCCGTCATGAGTTTTTTCTCTGGAGAATTGGAATTTACCTATTCATAACCGTAATTTATACTCGTATAAATGTGTAAGTATCACACGTAATATTATATTACATAAATAATAATATTAAGCAAAAATATACTTATAAATTATAAATTAAATTATAAATAATCCGTAATCCATAATCCGGGATTGGGATTATAATCCGTAATCCGCCAACTTGTGAAAATCGTAATCCGAATCCGTAATCCAAAATTACACTGTTTTTCAAATTCATAATCCAAATCCAATGGCCAAATAGAATTTGTAAAAATCCGTAATCCCATGAAAAATGTGTAATCCAGCAATTCCCTGCTCCTGTTACACCAATGCAAGTACTAAATAATTCCTTTTAATCACATACTGTCTTGGTCAGTAGCAGGACGTCGCTTCAAAGACTTCATGATGTTCATCACCCGTCCGGTTGACCTTTGATGGAATTGCTGGATGGCATGCGTGGCATCCTCCCCACTTTCAGTATAAAATTCGATGATCCTCCCTCCCGGATGACGCTTGACCCACTCGGTCACGTCATAAAAATAGCCTTCATAAAGAACTTCTTTTATCTTCTTTTCCCCATTATCACTCTGAACCGGATCGGTGGCCACGTTCCTTGGAGCCATCTAATTGGACGTAACAAAGCTGAATTTAAATACATATTAAATATCTATGCATAACAATTAACAATAAACAATTCAAATACACATCCATCCAAATCCTAAAAATGACTCCAAGTTTTTTTTTTACCTAAACTATCCCCCAAAAGACTCCCGTATAACCACTCCGTGTTACCCAGTAAAATATATATAACTATAACTAGCCTCTAGCTGGCGTCAAGATGATAGAAATCCCAACTTTTTCAAACGATGATACAAACCGGTTGATAAAACCTTCACACGTAACTGACAATTGAGATACATGAAAAATATTTTTCCTTACCTTTTTTCGGAGTCCTGCTGGAAATAAAATTACCCGGAATGACCTTGATGACTAGAGAAGACAACTAATGTCAACCGCTCTCATTCACTCTCTCACTCACTCCGAAATGAAGAAGGGATAAAAAAAATGTCCGAAACCCGGGGAAGTTCCGAAAGCTCTCCTTCGGAACTTTCCGACTTACCCCGTTTTCCCTTTTCCACCTCTCCGTCCTTTGACAGGCTGTTTACGAAAGGGAGGAAATTGAAAGAGCCCGCCTCGATTTCCCCGAACCAAGTAAGGCTATCAAATATGCGACATTGTCTACGTACGCAAAAAGTCAATCGATACCAGGAACTCGCCCGATTTCTTTGGATTTGTTTTTTTTTTTCACCTTCAAAAGGCACATATGTATCTCTCTCCTCTCTCTCTTGTCATTTCTCTTACTGTAGTACTTTCCCTACTCCTGCCAGGTATTTTATCCTGCAATAAAACCCGATCTAGAGCAGTGGGTAAACAGACCAAAACAACTGCGGTGTAATGGACAAGGTTTTTGTGGCAAATGGAGCTATTGACGTCGACTTTCTTTTTTTATTTTATGCATACTTTTATTGCTAGCTAAAAAAAACCAGTGTACCGTGGTAGGCGTCCATCCACCAAAAGGTCCGTCTTGACCAGTAGAAACGACGGAAGTTGATTTATGCGGAATTGTAACAGGCTTTACTCAATTGCCCATCCTCAATGTGCTGAAATTTCCAGACATTGTCCCAAAAAAATGCTTTAACTGACCGAAATTTATTTGCCTTTCAATGGCCAATGTGTCTACTTTTAATGGCCAGCATTGTTTTCCTTTGCAATGAATGATAATTTCTAGCCCTTTTAATGGTGAAATCTCGGATCAACGACATTTCTAGTGGTTTAATGGTATAAAATTTATTCTCATTTCGATAACCGAAAATTCTATGGATTTTAATGACCGAGATTTCTTTTCCATTTCAATGACCGAAAATCTCTTCCGATTTTAATGACCCACATTTCATTTTCATTTTAAGGCCGAAATTTGTTTTTCGCTTCAATGACTGACATCTCGACGGCTTTCAATGGCCACAATCCCTAATTTCAAAGGCTCCCATACCTTGAAATTCAATTTGCAATTGGTATTCCTCTCACAAACTGCCGATTCAAACGGCAAAAGCAAATAATTGATTTTTTCTTCGAAATTATATGTAAATCCGCACAAATAACGGAAATCTATTCCATTTACAAATGCTAAAGTCCCTCCCATTTTTACTGACCGAAATTTGTCTTGCTTCGAAATGGTAAACCTTTTTCATTTCAAATGAAAACATAAAATGTCCGCACTTTTCCCGTCTAACGGGCACAATTATTTATTATTTATTATTACAATCGCTTATAGCTTTTTCATTATCCCTTTATCCTGGTTTTTATTAAGCCCATTGTTGTTACATGGCATACACAATACAAGCACATTCACATGGAATGCAACATAAATGCATTGTCATTTGGTAGAAGCATTGACAATTTCCAGAAGCATTTTAACAGTACAATTCTGCTATTAGTACATCTATTAGCACGTACGAATTGTTCTATTATGTTACATTAAAGACGAATTAGTATAGAAACAATATGTATAATTATAGTATTTATTTAGTGCCAAAGGATTGGGTCTGAAAAATGAATTAAATCTAAAATTTATACGAAATTTTTTTCTGAAATTTATTTCTGAAATACGCCTATAGACGATAGTATGCCGGAAAATGTCACATGTTGCCCGTCCCGCCGAACGGGCAAGCTGCAGTTTCGGATTTGCGCATAGTTTTTGAAAGGATGATTTAACTATCCTTTTATTCATGATTTCCCTTACATCATTTCCTGCTCGTCCTGTCTCTGATTGAATTGCATGGGAAGTCATTCGTCTTTGACAATGACGGGAGTAATCCTATAGGTTTGCCCTCTACGATAATAGTGTGGCTTAGTGAATGACAATAATAACCCTGTGAAGTGTACGACGTATTTTTGTATTTTGATAAATGAGGGAAAATGACAAAAACAAGTATTTTAGCCAAGTTGCACATGGCAGGTGAATGTGAATTTCTCGCGCATGGAGAAAAATCAACAGTAATATCTGGAGTAGCTAACATTCATAAAATCCTGCGTATGCAAATAAATAATACGACGCGCAATCCAAATGTTACTGACGTCGTCAATGGTCAACGGGTTGGAGAATTATTCTGAAACCTATACGTACATACTTTTGCACTTACAATTAAATCTTTACAGTTTTTCGTAAACATCACTGGATTTTCCCATTGTTACTTCATTAAGTGATCGCTAAACAGGTTTGTATTACATTTTTCCAAGGGTTAAGGGTGGACATTCGCCCTGTAAAGACGTCAACGAACGTTGAGATTGCGCGTCCTGGCTATCATTTATTTGCATAAAGAATCACGAATTTTTCTCCACATATTCTGGATTTTCTGCTTGCGTGTGAAAACATTCACCTAAAATGTGGAACTTGGCTAAAAAAACTTTATTTTGGCGTATTGACTGTTATCAAAATACAAAGTAAACATAAAATACATACAAAAAAATATATATATAAATGCTTGCAGAACAAAAAGCGTGTGGCAAAGGACACTTGCATTTTTGCAGTTTAAATTCCTTACATTGTGAGAAGATTTTGGCCAAATGAAAATTGAAAATGTCATAATAATTGGATAAGCATGGAACGAGCCAGAATTCGTATCGTTTTTTCAATGTAAAATTCACACGGAGAATCGTCTTTCTCTTTCACATTAAATTGTCTGGAGATCCTGTTCATTTTTTGAAGTCAAATATTGCTTTCGTGCTCAATGGAATAAATGACTATAATTGTTGTTTTCGACCTAGTTTAATGCCGCAAGGACTGTCATCCAAGGGAAAGTACATTTTTGCCCGTGAATATTGAGTAAAAGGACATTGGATGGTAGTTGTGGTGAAAGTGTAATTTCTTGCCGTTTACGGATTATTTCAAGGTTTTCCACGGATTCGAAATGAATCCTGTCCAAGGTGGATGTTTAATACCTGCTCCAAGCGGGTTTAATTTTTCCCCTAAATACTTCAAGACAAGCCGCATGCAGTATAAACATGTACCAATGATGCATCTGAAATATTTGTGAGGGAGGGAAGGCCAAAAAGTATCTTGTCTCAGCTCTTGTAGCAAAAATGAGGCTTATTTATGATTACACCAGCCAAAAAATACTTGAGTCAACGAGGTAAAGTTGTTCTTGTAGGGGAGACCTTGTTCTAGTAAAACGTTGATTCTCAAAGACTTTCCACATAGTTTATTTTGAGAGACAGAATTCATCTATATGTCGACGAAATTGTTTTGCCCATTTGTAAAAAAAAAAAAAAAAATTGCAAGGAAAAATGTACATATCTCTCATTATCGAATATGCTGAACATGAAGAAATCACAGGGTATTAATTGCGTTTATAGAATATTTTCACATTGTGTGGCATTTAATAACCTCTGCATTTGCATCACTCACGCCCGGAAGGTGCAGCTGGTACCGTTTTCCCCGAATGACGGTGCCAATGGGAAATAAAAAATATGGTGACATCCACCGAAATTCTCTGTGCATAAAGAACTCCGCCCCTGCAATAAAAAGGCTTTTTACCACCGTCAGAGTATAGCAATAATGAATTTCTCTTTAATCTACAGCCTTCCCTGCATACATGAGCCCCGAGTCGGAAGGGAAGTCTTTAGATCTCCCAACATTTAATTTCTACTGCGGAAATTCATTTCGTGGAATCTCAGTCACCAGCCGCGCTGTCTCATCTCGCCTCCTCCTTCCAACACATTTGAGTCTTCTGCCAATTTCCGAAATAATACTAATAATAATTCCTCCAAAAAAAAACAAAATAATCTTGTACGTCTTTAAGCTCTAAAGTACTTTCTCAGATTCACTCTCTCTCTCCCTTTTTTAAATTTATTACGTTCTTAAGCAAAAAAAAAATAACAAGGCCCAGTCTCTCTTAAAACGTCAAAAAATCAGCAGTTTCCTCCAGCTTTTTGGCACACCCACAAAAAAAACCGGGGGGATTATCTGCCATAATATACCATAATAATCCAATAATTATTTTTGGTCTCAAGAAAGGAGAAACGTGTGGAAAATGATGGATTTGGCGTTATTAATGCTGATGCGGAGATAATTATTATTAGAATACCCGTCCATCTATTTATTTGCCTTTCCGTTCAACCATCTGCTGCAAGACTTTTTTTCCTTCTTCTCAAGGACTAACAAAGGTGTTTTCTTCAACCCAGAAGAATTGGTAAGAGAGAGAGAGAATGAGAGGAAACGCACATACTCTATATTATTGTTAGAAGAATAATAATACAAAAAAAAAATTCTAGAATGCTTTATCACACAGCCAGTGAATATAGCTAGTAGAGACGGAAGAAGAATAGAAGAAGATGAGAGAAAAAAAAAGAAAACAGATTTGTCTTCTGCTATAATCAAGGAGACAAGGTAAACTAAACACATGAGTACGTAGGCATTTGTACATCTCATGTGCATTATTATTACAAGAACAAGAAGGAACCTTGGGCTAGATTATTCACCGTCCTTTTTTTTCACCCTCAGCTTCTCCTTCTATTTCTTCTTAAATTAATAATAAATGCCCCCATCTCAGGTTCGAGACTTAGGTTCGGGGTGACCTCGTCATCTACTTCCATTATACTCATGCGCTCATCCCCATTGCATACACTATTAAGCAAGGAGGGGAAAAGTCTTAGAAAAAAAAAATCTCTCGTATTTTTTTTTAATCTTCTACTACTGGTTCTTCATGTTTGTTTCGACAGAGAATCAACGGACTCGGATCCTTGTCACAATAAATATGAGAGGCACGGAACCAAAACCAAGAACACGTTGATAAAAAAGCGTGGTTAAAAATAACAAAACACACGGTGCCACACACTCCTTCTGCCTTTCCTCCTGCCATTTCCACGACGACGACGAGTAATCTCTCTCTCTCTCTCTCTCGTGGACGGTTTTAGCAGGTTTTTGCGAATTATTATTAGTATTATTACCGTCGTTATACATCTATCTCCTCAGCCCGCGCATGTGACAGGTTAACACACGTTCTCATAGGTGTGCATACATATTTAATAGACGTAACTGTGAGTCTTATGCTGTGGAAAGCACACCTTGGTTGGAACCTGTTAACGATGCTGTTGGCATTGGCACTAAGATTGTATACTTTCTTGGCAGCTCCCCCTTCTCTCCTTCTTCTTTCTCTCTCTAACTCTCTCTTTTTCTTTCGCTCTCTCCCTCTCTTTGTTTCTAATCCATTTTTTCTATCTCCCTTTCTCTCTCGATCGCTTTAATTCTTTCTCTTTCGTTCTCTCTAGATTTCTTTCTATCTCACTTGCTTTCTCTCTCGCTTTCTTTCGAACTCTTTCCTTCTCTCGCTTTCTTTTTCTCACTCTTTCTCTCTCACTTTCTCTTTGATCTCTTTCTTTCTCTCTCACTTTCTCTTTGACCTCTTTCTTTCTCTCTCACTTTCTCTTTATCTCTTTCTTTCTCTCTCACTATCTCTTTGATCTCTTTCTTTCTCTCTCACTTTCTCTTTGATCTCTTTCTTTCTCTCTCACTTTCTCTTTGACCTTTTTCTTTCTCTCTCGTTTTCTGTTTTATCTCTTTCTGTCTCTCCCGCTTTGCCTCGATTTTTTCTTTTCCCTCCGTATCTCTGTCTATGTAGCTCTCCCTTTCGCTCTCATTTTATTTATTTCTCACATTAATTCAATCTCCATTTTTCTTTGAACTCGTTCTTTCTCTCTCCATGTTTTTCTCTTTTCCCTCCTTCTTTCTCTCTCCATTTCTTCCTCTTGTCTCTTTCTCTCCTTCTTTATTTCTCCCTCTTTCTCAGGGATATATTTCTTTCTCTCTCGCTTTCTCTCGATGTTTTTTTCTCTTTCTTTCTCTCGATATCTTTATGTCTCATTTCCTCCATCTCCCTTTCTCCCTGTCTCCCTTTCTCCCTTTCTCCCTTTCTCCCTTTCTCCCTTTCTCCCTTTCTCCC
>JAQGBT010002228.1:0-25402 GCA_034698585.1 Disparrhopalites patrizii
TCCAAATATTTTGGTGACCATTGGCGCGGCTAAAATGGTAAAAGTGACCCTGATACCTAAATTAGTGGGCACCCCTGGTTTAGTTCATGTAGTCATGTTAGGCATTTCGGTTTGACCCATCTAAAAGACAGCAACTTTGATTTGCATTTTTTGCAGAATTCTGAAGTCATTGATTATTTGACAATCCCAAACGTCATTCTGAACTTCAAAGACACGGAGCTATTGAAGTGTAGGTTTTATTCTGGAGACTGGAGTTCGTTGGAAGAATTGTGGTCGAATGGTTTAAAAAATTACGATTTAATTTTATCATCTGAAACTATATACAACGTAGCCAATTTGCCCAAATTCGTTCGACTCATTGAAAGTTGTCTGAAGCCAACTGGGAAATTGTGAGACTTCTTCTTTTATCATCAGAACATCTGAGGATAAATAATTATTTGGAAATATGTCAACTTATTACGGAAGTAAGAGCGTTGTTAATCATTTCAACAGATTACTTGCTGCCAAAACTTATTACTTCGGTGTCGGAGGAGGAACGCAAGACTTTATTAGCGCCGTAAATAGCAGCTCTTTTTTGCAATCCGAAGTCGTGGAGGTTATTAAGCAAGGTAGAGTTTTATTTTTATTATTTTGTAACTATTATCTTAATTGGCTGTAGTGAAACGCTTGGCCTCTTGATGGTATCTGTCCACTGGTACTGATGAACTATACATAGTTCATCAAGAACTTCCGAGTACAAATTGTATTCATTTTATGCTGCTTACGTTAGATGAACATTAAATGCACATACCTACATATAAAAATCATTTGCGCACACAATTTATTTTGCAGGTGTCCAGCGTGAAATTATTCAAGTGACACGTAAGATCTGATATTATCCTTTATTTTTAATATTGTCAGGCTGTAAAATACCGTCTAAGATCTATTAATTTCTATTTTTTCTACAAATTATAATGCATCTAATAATCACATAAGATATTGTACTTGAATTGTGTAAATGCAAGCATCAACTTCTTCGAAACAAAATACTGTCAATCAATGACAACAATATTATCTGAGCACTTTTGAATTTTTTATAGTCGGTCGGTATGATATGACTAGCAAAAGTTGAAAGCACGAAGATAGTGTATTATTGATAAAAATAAAGAGATTCGGGAATTATTGTCTCCCTGAAGAACCAGCTTCCAGCCCATGGTCATGGTTTTTTATGGTCCTAGCCTTTCATATACCCAGTCATCTAACCCTTTGTGTAGTAGCACCTCGTCAATTTCCTCTCCTGCGCGTAGTTTTCGGAAACGAATTCGGTCATGAATTCGAGATGATTGTCCTTGCCAGAATTCCACCACATCAGGCTTCAGAATGTAGCCACCCCTTTATGCAAAACAAAAAATAATTATGTTTGTAAATCAAGTAATAGGTATCAGTAGCTCTGGCTGACGGTTTTTGCCAATTTAGATTATTTTTGCTATACCAGTGTGTCGGCTTTTGAATTACACCTCCTTCGTTAATCTTTACTTGCATCTGATTCTCTCGTTCGTTCAAAAAATCTCTGTTTGGAATGGGTCGACTTTGAGGACTAATGGAAGCACCAATTCTGCTGGCGACGGGTCGTGAGTCAAAATATTCCTCTGCCTCCGTGTTTCCCAATTTTTCGACAGTTCCTTCAATCCTCACCTATATATTTATATAGGTACACGCAATCGCTCCAAATAACTTACGTTTATAGCCTGCTCACTGCTCATTACTACACCTATTATCTATACATAAGCCGGATTTGTTTATTATAGTTTATACCTTTTTGGCTATTAAAGAAAATTGATTAAAGTACTTACACATTGGTTCAATGGTTCCCAAAAAAAATTTAGCGCAGCGTGAGGATTTTCTGCCTACAGTAATATAAAGATTCTTAGACAGTTCTCACTTTATAAGTTCGGTTTTTATGAACTGGATTCATTTTCACTTTTCACACAGTTTTTTACTCACAAGTTCTTGTGCTTTTCTGCTCTCGTAATTTGTGAAGAATTTGAAACCATCAGCTCCGTACGCTTTCAGTAGCACCATTCTAGCGGAGGGGCGACCTTCCCTAAATGTTTTATATTCATCAAGTGATCAAGAAAGTACCATGACAAATGACAAAATATTTTTAAAGGGAAACCAGAGCGTCAAAATGCAATCCCCAAGTGTTCAGTATCTATAACTATAGGTGTGGTTTACTCACTTCGTGGCAGTGGCCAAACACATGGCATTTGGCTCATGAATTCCGTCAGTTCTACGAGCTACGTTAAACCAGTCGTCAAACTGAGCCATGGGTTCCTTTGCCACCAGTTTATCTTCAGTGAAAACATCATGCTTGTCCTTGTAAGGTGCTCGCATTCCTGTGTGAGTGTTAAAAGTAAAATATCAAACCAATAAGCTGAAACTGTTGCACTGTTAACAGATACATATAGTTTAATGTTAGTGAGCAATTGCAAATAACCGAAAAGCAATTACCCAAACTATTTAAGTATGAATTAAAATTACAGCTTACCCCCCAAATTCACATGTGCTGGAACCAACGACATGATGGGTATTGGCAATTTTCGGAGTAGCTTTAACATTTATCACCAAGATACATCAAGCGGAAGGAAGCCACGAGTTCTGTTTCATTACACGAAGTGGGTCGCCACTGAAAAAAATATAAATGTTTGTGTTCTTAGTTGTTACACAACCAGGGCTTGTTAGGCTTACGAATTAACCACAAAATACATATATAATCCATTGACTGAGTGCATACATTAACATAGGTATACATATAGATACATATGCATATGTATAGGTAGGTTTATACAAAAAACGTGAACACATGGCTTTACCGTCAAGGCAAGGCAACAGAAATAAGATATAAGTGAATTATGTAGTATCATTTCCCAAAACTGTGACAACGTCACCTTGCATAAAGATATGTATAGACATAAAAATTACAGTTTTGAAATCAATTACTAACACGCAGATTCGACGTAAAGCCACAACCTACAACCTTGATCCTTTGGATGAGGTTTTATAACTTTATGTACTGAGAGGCTCAGACGTTTGCAGGAAGTACATAGGAGTTTGGAGGAAGTTTGTACAAATAAATGAATGGTTTTGGATTTACCTAGAAAAACTCCCCTTGCTACTGCATAGTTATAAATACAGACGCTGCAAAGCTATAGTTATTCACAATCCCAATTAAATCGCTCAACGTTGCAAATTGCAACTACATTTTTACAGTCAGCCTCAGTCCTGCTCCCTAATGATAATAAGTTATGAAGTGGTCACGACGGAACTACTTACACTTGAAGGAAACTTAAACTATTTTACATAAATTATAATCCTCTGGTATATATATCACTGGCGTTCTCAGTATATGTAGGTACATACTTCTTAAACCAAAAACACATGCAACACGTACAAATTATTATACCAATGTTCTATTAAGTTTACAACGTACCATGTGAACCTTCACCATTTGAGGAATTTTTCTCAAGATTCCGCAGCAACAATCCTACCTCAAACACCACCATAAAAGCAAACACACCCTCATATGCCCCATCTTTGCCTCGACATTCCGAAATGTTTCCAGATTTTCTCGGATACCTTCAAAATTATTCCTACCCTTCAAAATTAAAACCAAAAAACATGTAAAAAAGCAAAATTCATATATGATAAAGAAAATGTGTTTTGACTCCAAGTACACTGTGAATCCCTGACAATCCAGAAAACCATGGTGAAAATATAATAATTACCTCCAAGACAAAAAAATGATAGAAACATCTCCAACAAAAGTCCCGTCAAAACATTCCGAAAAACTTAACGGGACATCTAAAAAAAGCCGAACAAACACAAACTCTTTACAAAACCAAAACAACAGCACAGGTAGTAAGACAAAAATCTAAAAACCAATGGCCCAACCCACAAAGAACAATGTCAAATGTCACACTTTACACATATATATATAGGCATGTTTTTCAGCAAAAAAATGAAAATAATTATACTTACTGTTTCAACGGACCGGAATATTTCCAGTAAAGTTGAAGAAATACGAAGGAACTGGAAAATTGTTCTTGAAAATTGCCCAAAAAGGCGTTTTCCGGAGATTTTGTCTGGCAATCAGGCAATTCCAGCAACCCGCCAAATGAACGGAGATATTCTACGTCGGAAATTTTTTTTCCAGGGGGAAAGCCAAAAAAAACAGGAAACTGGCATAAAAAATGTTTGAAAGGAAGAAAATCAGGAAAACGAGAAAATGAGTACGGTAAGGAGAAGCTTTTCAAGGGAATAGTCCAGACTTGGACGAAGATGTCCTTGGCAGTCTCACATTGCTAGTGTGCGTTCTTTGGAAAAGCTTCATCCTCCAAAAAATCAAAAATTCAGACAGAAAAAAAACGGGAGAGAAAGCGAACGAATATTGGAAATAAGCTCGAAAAAACACGATAAAAACATTTTAATATTATAAAAAATAATTGTTTTACACCCTCTAAAAGCGCGTGATTTCCATTCATCAAAAAAGTTTACCCGGAAAAAACACTGGACAAGATCCTGGAGGTGCATCTTGATCCAAGGAAATCCGGGGGTCATCGATCCTCAAATTTTCCTGGAGAACAAATTTTGCACGACGATAAAGTGACAAAAAATAAAAGTATTTAGAGAAAAACTGCAACAATTTGTTTTCTTTTTCCGACCAACCCTGTTAATTGACGATTAATCAGACTCTGGACGTTCAATGTAACAATGGAAATCTCGCCATTGAAAACATCACGTTTAGTGTGATCAACGGTGGTCACAGGGGTCAATTTGTGCATACAAGGCCTCCTCAGGAATATATACGTTTGCTCAAAGAAACGGTTCAGGGATAAAACTGGAAATACCAGTTTGGAATATCCGAAATTCCATTCGCTTTGTCGTGAATATTAAAAAGTATGCCTGAATTCGTCTTGGAATCTTGAGGTGATTGAAGATATTTTTGGAATAAATCATAATTGCCCTTCGAAAGTAGGATGATTTACACCGCTGATGGTGAACGTTTTCCATTGAAAGGTTAATTTTTTCTATTTTTTTATTAACTTAATTGACGTTTATAATAAATCATACAATAGTTATGCTCATATTAAACTATTATACGGCATGCTCATTTGTGGTTTCAATTCTCGCATTTAAGTGAATTATCTTTAAGAGTTATCAGTTTAAAACAAGAGGACGTGATGGTTTTGGCTGTCATAAGCCAATAAGCACTTCGTTCCAAGACCGTTCAAGTATGTAGAAAGTGCAAGGTGTGTTAAATTATTGAATGAGAGTTTTAATAATGTGTTTCTTACGGTTACAGGTACAAGATCGACGGAGTTGTGAAGACAAGTGTTTTTACAGGTTTTGAAAGTCCCAAAATTCCCAATGAGAAGACGCGTGGATGTGACATAACGAAGAAAGGAAAATGTCATGGCTCGAATTTGGAGCTTGAAGACGTGTCTATTTTGTTTAATTGGCATTGTGGTAGCTTTTACCCTGCTTCTAATAACTAAATACCAAAGTACAGCCCAAACGGTTACAAGGTGGAACGCTCATCCGTTGACGGGAAAATCTGGTGGGGTACGTGAAATCCCAAGTTTAGCTACCAAAATTGTAATTCACATTTGAGAATTTAATGCATTGCTTTTTGTTAACGTTTAGGACGACGATATATCGGCGTACTACACCAGCAACGCAGAACATCACCCGCGTCAACCTCAAGTGGCGTTGAATAACAATAAAAAGAATATAAATAAATACGAAACCCGCGTAGCTCAATTAAAAAATGAAAATAATAATGACTACCCATTTGAAGAAGATTTTGTTAATCAAGATAGCAACAATAATGAGAACTCCGTGTTGGATAAGAAACTTAAAGGAAATGTAAGTAACAAGAGAAAATCTTTAGCCAGGAAAGGGGAAGAAGATGGGAAAGAAGATGCCGACGCGTATGCCGGTGCAAACGGGTATTACTCCGGTAAGGATGAAGATAAGAAGGCCATTGGTGGAGGAAACAATAATGTCAATAATAACAAAAAGAAAAAGTTGCCTTCTTCTGTAACGGATATCACCTGTGATGTGAATAATGGGAAGTTCATGCTGGAATGCAAGAAAGAAGAAAATGAAGTATACGTTCCTTTTAGCTTTATTCAAAAATATTTTGAGGTACGATGCTCTTTCTCTCTACATCTTATTGGGAACAATCTATTTGTCATTTTATGAATTACATGGTTAATTCTTTACAATTATTATTTAATTTGTCATTGTGTGGTAAATTATAATTAGTTGATTTAATGTACGTGTCTAGGTGTTTGGCAAAATGTCAGAAAAAGATGAGAACAAATTTATTTGGCTACATAGTAACAATCCCAAAATTTATCGACCAAAATCTGTATATGACCCAAAAGGGGTATTTACTTATTTTGAAAATTATAATGTCGAAGTCAGGGATCGGGTGAAATGTGTCAGTGGAGCTGAAGGTAATTGGTGATTTCTTGATCTGTTCTGATTTTTACTGTGTTATTTTCAAAGTAAAAGTTCTCGTCATTCAAGAAAATCTATTGGTGCTGCAGCGTCATTAAGTATTGATTGTATTGCAGGTGTGCCTATCTCAACTCAGTGGGAAAGAAAAGGGTATTTCTATCCCATCCAGATAGCTCAGTTTGGACTAGCTCATTACAGCAAATACATGACGGAAGGAGAACCGGAGAGAGTCATTTTAGAAAATGGAGACAGCGTTAGAGGAAAATGGACTGTGAATGCCAAGTCTGATCTCGTGGTCGTACCGGAACCTTTGCATGCATATAATCACATTGTACAAGTACAGCATACCTCAGGTAAGATTTTGGGACTTTGAAATTATTGATACAATGTATTCATCTGTGTATTATCAGTTTTGAAACTATATTTCTGTAATTTCGCATTATAAATCCTTTTGCAGTCGCTCAACCAGTGACCATGATGATAGATAATTCCAAACCCCGTCTGCTCGTCTTGAGTTTTGACCTGAAAACTGACACCTCTTCGAGTTTAACAGAAGATGCCATTAATAACCATAATGTCAATGTGTCATTAACAGCAACCCTCCGGTATGAAAACCAACAGTTCGTCCTTCACTATTTAACTGCTGATTTTCTCATATATGTGCAGGTACCGTCAATTTTTTTTAACGATCAGTCTATTCCTATTTTAATCATTTGTTTGCAGTGTGTGATTTTTTATTCATTAATGTAACATTTTATGACAGATCAGTTTGAAATAAATCGCCAATGCTTGTGTTTAACAGGAAAACCACATCTACCACGGTTTGGGTAAAAAAAGTTTTTCTAAATGGCAGCATGTCATTAGAGATTTAGGCGTAGATGTTCAAAAAGGCGTTTCGCAAAGCGCTACTCCTCGAAAAGGTCACAAGGCGACAAAAATTATGAAGTCCAAGCTGGTGCTAGAATCCATTTCTTTTTCAGTACCCGTTCCTGCGTCCAAGGAAATGCCAGCGGTAAAGGTCTACTTGGACAATATAACTCTATCCACGAATGAACACCTTGCCCAATTTTTTCAGTCAGCAGACTGGTTTGTCAAAACACAAGATGAACGTGGTGGCTGGCCAATTCCTGTTCGGCGAAAATTTGCGTCAGATTTTTATCCTGTTTTGCAGCCAGGGTGGTACTCGGGCATGGGACAGGGTCATGCCTTATCGCTTCTTTCGCGTGCATATGCCCTTACCCGTAAACCAGAATATGCTTCTGCGTGTGGAAAGGCCGTTCATGAGATATTCGATCTTCCTGGCAGTCAGCATGGTGTGAAAGCAGTTTTCCTTGATAAGTACACTTGGTACGAAGAGTACCCCACTACTCCCAGCACGTTTGTACTCAATGGATTCATGTATGCCCTACTTGGTCTTTATGATGTGAAAGCCCTGGAAGTCCCCGGGGCTTGGAAGAAAGCCTTGCAGCTTTACGATAAAGGACTTATTTCACTGAAGACAATGCTTCCCCTTTATGATACTGGGAGCGGAACGATGTACGACTTGCGACATTTCACTGTGACTGGCATTGTTCCAAATCCTGCTAGACTTGACTACCATGTAACACATATCAATCAATTACTGACTTTTGCCACATTTGAAGAAGACCCCATTTTTTCAACTACTGCCGAACGTTGGATCGGTTACACTCAAGGAGACCGTGCTCCACACAACTAGTGGGATCCAAATCCTGGACTACGACAGTTTTCATAAACCTCATGTATTTTCAATTTGGTTTTATTGTTATGTGTAATAATAAGTTACTAGAGTGTTTTCTCGTTTTTGATTGAAAGCAAGAAATTGTTCAGAGGTGTTAGGTAAGTGTAATGTGAGAAATGTTGGGATTGAACGATACTCATTATTACTTCCTAAGTTCACTTTACGTTTTACTTTTGTGATAGCGAACATATTTTAGATGCACGCTTAACTTATAAACGGAGTTTATGCTATAATATAGTATATATGTCTATGTGTATGTGTGAGGATATAGGTGTACGTATTTACGTATGTATACATTTAGGGACCGATTAGAGTGATGGAGTATTAGGAATAGGGTCTATTTCGTATATTCGTAGAGTCTTTTGTATAACATAAAGTGTAAATTCGTCTAGTAATTTATAAAAGTTACGTTTCGTGTTGTATTTAATTACATTAATTTTTTGAGCTTTGACATAGGTGGACGTGGTTGTAAGGTCATGTTCATAAGATCTTATTAGTCCGCTATAATTCTAGTCAAACTAAAATAACTGTACACTAGTATAGTAAACTTTCATAGTGATAAGTGTGATTACATACTACAACTGGCAAATTTTATGCTAACACTAAATTCGCTTATTATTGTAATGCCTGTAGTGCCTGTAACGATAATAATGCAGGTATACTTGAACCTTGAACGTAATGTACTTACTTACATAATCTTTAAAAAAAAAAACTACTAGGATATCTGCTGAAACGAAACTGAAACGAAACTGAGTTTCATCTTTCATCTCATGTTAAAGTGGAGAAGAACTTACCCTTTTTTTGTTATATGCAATCTTTTTGCTGCTGCAATGCTTAAAAACTATTATATGGGACGAACAAAATGAAGGGACTGTATCGAACTGAAAGGGAAATGTGTACAGTGTACTAGGCTACAGCAAAAAATTATGCACCAGGAGAATTTCTTATTTCTCTCTGCAATTTATCTCTATAAAACTTTGTTTCCGGATTGAAAGACTGCCTGGGAATGCCTGTTGTTAAATCTAAAAAAAAAAAGTAAAATCTATATCTACTGTTATTGTGGACGCAGAGATTACATGCTGGAGTGACAAAGGTATAACCAAAGTTTAATATTTATATATAGGTAACACTAAATATACCAAATACCCCAATGTTTAACCACCTGTTTTTAAAAATCCTGTTGTACGGAAGGAAATAAAGCAAATCTATACGCACTCTAATTAATTGTGGAGTCATGACTTTTTCTATCACAAATCACAACTGTTATCAAATTTTCATAGTGTGTCATCCCTGATTGTGTATTTATTATATATATTTGTGAGTACGATTTATCTATATGTATACATATGTGTTGATTTGGATGTTGACATATGTTTGTGTGCATGTAACATTGATCTCGTAGGAATTGTAATACTCTGTATGCACAGTGTTTTGTATGTAATTGTAATAACTAACCAATTTTTATTTGCGGGGTAGTTTTAATTGCAGTCTGTCTCGTCTCCATACAACAGACATGGAGCCGCATCAGTCCACCGACGTTTTACCGTCAAAATTTTTCCTCAGGCTTCGGAATGCATTGAAAAACCAGGATTCTCCCATGCACCCCGAAACGTTTGACAATATATAAATAAATAGGAGGATGCATAAATGTCAATACTATACCAGTGAGCCTAGGCGTAAATCACGAGAAGAGGTAAGTATACATAATATAGCCCCGTACACAGCAGTATTGTCTGTACAATTTTCATTCTAATTTTGATAAACGGCAAGCTAAACATGTGATAACTGCCATCGTATTGATAAGTCAAATCAGGGCTCGAAAAAAAAAAAAGAAAGTAATTGTACCTTTTCAGAGATTCGATAAACCTTTTACTAATCAGCATCAGGACAGTGTACTTACATTTAAATAAACTGATAAACCACATTATTTACCCGCACTGTGCTAGTGACTACCAATACGATGGACTGGAAAGGAGATAAATACGTATGTATATTACGTATTTCCTCGTGACATACATATTAACATACTTTCACAAAGATTTTAAATAAACGACAAAAATACTTTTCCATTCACCCATTTTTTATTCGTAAGCATATAGGCAATAGGTGGTTATTTTACTTACTTTTGAGTGCACACGTAATTAAATTGAACAGCGGGAGCAATTACTGGAGTTAGGCCATTTCTCATTATTGTATACGATTGTACTTTTTAAGCGAGATTTGATTTTATCTTCAAAAAAAAAAAATACTTGAATCCAACATTTCCCCATGCATTTAGTTCACGCCGTGTGGTTATTGCGAAAGGACTGAAGGAGAGTCAGTCGTCAAAAGTGAAATGCAGCCGGGTTGTTGAAGAGCTTTCCATCATACCTAACCCTTTATTTAAGTGAAAGTACGAACAAATTGGATGAATTGAAGGCACTGGAAATTTTATAATTTGTTTGCATTAATGTACCTATTTAACTCGAGGTGCAGATTGTAACAAAAAATTGTAGCATGAAACTCCATGCAAACGAAAAAGTTCCCCTCCTAACTTCCGAGTCCATCGGAATTCCGGTCAAAAAGAACACGTACGGGGGCACGGACAATGATGAAAAACCATTCACACGGTAATTTAAATGCTTATAGAATATAGATATTATCCAGTAAATTGCTGCATAAAAATGAAATAAATTAAATGACAGAAACATTTAAAAAAAATTAATCACACACAATATTTATTGTAATATTTTCAGAGGATTCAAAGCAGAGCAGAAGGACGCGAAGAAGATACCCGTTACTAAGCTTGTGAGTTCGGAAAATAATTAAAAAATAAATCCTAAATAAGAACTCTAAATAAAGTACTCTGAATAAGAAATTTGTACTGAATATTTCTTTGATTTGGCTTGGGATTAAATTTTTGCAGTTCCGATATGCCACATACCGCGACAAAGTGATCCTCACCATAGGGACGATCTTCGCCTTTCTCCATGGCGCCGGAATGCCTTTTCTGGCCCTGGTTTTCGGGAGCATGACAGACACATTCATTAAGCAATCTGTTTCGGTATGCGCCCCAATCTACTATCTAACATAAAGGACCCTTGATATATTTAAATTTAATTTCCCCGGAATGTATGCAAAATACTTTTTCTTTCCAGGGATTTGCAGATTCCTCAGACACTGTGACAGGCGAACCTCAACTGAATCTCCCTCGTCCATCTCCCCTCTTTGGGACGATTCCCTCATATCAACCAATTTTTATGGACAATGTCCTTCTATCGACCACGGCGGGTAATTTAACCGGAAACGGGACAGAGGAAATGCCCGCTTTGACTCGGGAGGAATTCTCCCAGTTCATGACTCAGTACGCCTTGTACTATGTCTACATTGGCCTAATTGTCTTCGTGGCCTCCATTCTCCAAGCCGTGTGCTGGGAATGGTCCTGTGAAAGACAGACGTACAGATTGAGACAGGAGTTCTTTTATCAGGTCATCCGACAGGAAATCGGTTGGTTTGATCATCATCAGACGGGGGATTTGGCCATTAAATTATCGGAGTAAGGTCAACATTAAAAAGTAATTCCTAAAACTATTAAGAATTTTTAAACGAAATACTTATCTGAAGTGATGTCATTCCTTTTCAGTGATTTAGAACGTGTGAGAGAAGGGATCGGTCACAAATTTAGCATGGTCATTCAGTACGCTTGCACATTTTTGTCGGGCTTCATCGTCGGGTTTTTCACAAGCTGGCAACTCACGTTGGTCATTTTGGCGCTTACTCCTCTTCTGGCTGGAACTTCGGCCTTCACCGGAAGGGTTAGGGAATTTTTATCTTCAATGTATCTTTCTTATAATTCTATTTTATTTATATATTTATTTATTTAATATACAATATACATATATGTATACACGTATGTATTTACACGGGTAAACTTACAGACATATGTGCATATCTGGTTCAATTGTTTTAATAATTTACTTTTGATGTTTTGATAGTTAATTTCGACACAATCAGCACGGGAACAGCAAAAATATGGGAAAGCCGGTGCGGTGGCCGAAGAAGTTTTATCTTGCATCAAAACGGTGGCCTCATTTGGATTAGAACAGCAAGAAATACATCGGTATGAGGAAGCCCTGACGGAAGGCCGGGCCCTGGCAATTAAAAAGTACCATTACATGGCCGGCGGGGTCGCCCTTGTCTTCTTCGTCATGTACGGCTCTTATGCCCTGGCATTCTGGTACGGATGTCAGCTTCTCATGGAAAGGACATTAACTCCTGGGGATGTATTCACGGTAATTATTCGGGGAATTATTAATAATTGTTATACAGAAAGAGCACAAAATGTACCTAACTTGCAGGGCTTGTTTTGGGCAGGTGTTCTTCAGCGTCCTGGTCGGAGCCTTCGCTTTGGGCAACGCAGTGCCTTTCATTTCTACCATTGCCATTGCTCAAGGGTCGGGGGCCGTGGTTTTTGAGGTCATTGATTCAGAGCCTGATATTGATCCTTACAGTAAAGAGGGATACATTCCAGATAAGATTCATGGGCGAATTCAATTTCGGAACTTGGAATTTAGGTATCCGTCCCGGCCAAGTGTTAAGGTGTATTAATTTTTTTTAGTAAAAGTTTGATCATCCTCAATATTGATCAAAAGCAGGGCGAGATCTTTGTAAATATCGGATGTTGTATTAGATTCTAGAAGATTTTAACCTGGACATAGAGCCCGGTAAAACCGTGGCAATCGTCGGTCCTAGTGGAGCTGGGAAGAGCACGATTGTGAGCTTGATTCTCAGATTCTACGACCCGGCCAATGGCTGTCTTCAACTGGATGGCTACGACATTAAGCAATTGAATCTGGCCTGGCTCCGACACCACATTGGCGTCGTGTCCCAGGAGCCGGTCCTCTTTTCTGGGACAATTTATGAAAACATTCGGTATGGCCGGGAGGATGTGACACCGGATGAGGTGGTGGCAGCCACGAAGATGGCCAATGCCCATGATTTTGTCAGTTCTTTGCCTCAGGTAATGAGTTTTGGATAATTAAAATTAAAATTTGGATGATTAAATTAATGTTTTGAATGATTAAATTAATGTTTTGAATGAATAAATTAATGTTTTGAATGATTAAATTAATGTTTTGAATGATTAAATTAATGTTGTGAATGATTAAATTAATGTTTTGAATGATTAAATTAATGTTTTGAATGATTAAATTAGTGTTTTGAATGATTAACATTAATGTCTTGAGTAATTAACATTAAGGAATTTACCGACCACATCATTTTCAAGACATGTGTAATCAATTAATCCAAATGGGATGCATGTTTCGTTAATAGGGCTATGACACCGTTGTTGGTGAGCGAGGAGCGCAGCTTTCTGGAGGTCAAAAGCAAAGAATTGCCATAGCCAGAGCGTTGGTGAGAGATCCAAGGATTTTGTTGCTGGATGAGGCCACATCTGCTCTAGACGCCAGGAGCGAGGCTGTGGTCCAGTCGGCCTTGGACAAGGCCAGGAGAGGCAGAACCACCATTATTATTGCCCATCGACTCTCCACCGTCAAAGATGCGGATTGCATTTATGCCCTCAAGGTACACTTTCTGCTAAAATTAAGGCCAATATTAAATTTAATTAATTAAAATTTCTGTTGAAAATTTCGAGCAAAGACAGTGAGATGGTGTAATGATAAAAACATCAATTTTGCAGGACGGACGCATTGCTGAATTTGGTACTCATGCCCAACTGATGGCCAAGGAAGGGTTGTACTTCGAACTGGTCACAGCGCAAACGAGCATGCATGGCAATAATGAATTTTCCGGGAACGACGCAAGCTTTGATTCCAAGTAATTGTTGACAATACTCACAATTAAGTACATCAGGATTGAAAAAATATATTATTTTATCTACAGGGAAAAGTAAATGTCAAATAAATTTAATTAATTAAATACGCAAATTACTGTTTTCACAGTGACAGCGATACCAGTCGGAGCTTTAGCATCAGTGACCCCACAAAATTTAGTAGTAAGCATAAAAAATACACAAAAAGGAGGAATGGTGCCGGAGCTAAAAGAAATGCCATGCCCGATCCAGATCGGTTCCGCATGCAAAAGGAAGCGGAAGAACTGGACGCTAAATTCCCGGGCATATGGAAATTACTGAAATTAAATAAACCGGAATGGCTTCTCCTCTTCTTTGGAGCCATCGGTTGCGCCGTCACTGGAGCAATCACACCCATTTTTGCGTTCTTCTATGCTGAAATGTTTGCGGTGAGTTATGACTCAACATTCACTGAAAATACCAAAATTGTACTCTCTAATCTTCCGATTTGAGTACAGTGGACTCTCTTTATAACAACCCTCAAGGGACGGACAAAAATGGTTGTTATATGAAAAAGTTGTTATATGGTACAATTAATGTGTACATGACATATACGAAGGGCTGAAACATAGAGTTGTTATAGAGAAAAAGTTGTTATAGGGAGAGTCCACTGTACAATGAATTTAGCAGGAGTAAACCATTTTTTTGTCCGTAGACCTTTACGTTAGAAGGGGATGATTTGACTCAAGCCAGTATTTTCTGGTCCATGATGTTCCTAGTTTTGGCAGCCGTCAGCGGTTTCGGTTTTTGGTTGAGAGTAAGTGTCACTTTTGTGCGAAATTTTTTTATTTTAATAATATATATAGTTGGAACTTTTTATTTTGTTATGATTATTATTGTACATGTACAAGTATTATTGTCGGAATTTATGTTAAATTTGGTGTGATCCTTCATTTGTACAGACAATTTGCGTGGCTTCAGCCGGAGAGTACATGACAATGCGTTTGAGGCTCTTATCCTACACCGGTATAGTTCGACAGCCCATTGGCTGGTTTGACAAAGACAGTAACTCCCCCGCCCGTCTCTCCACCAGACTGGCCAGGGATGCCCCCATTGTTAAAGCTGTACGAATTATTGATTTTAATTTTGTAAAAGTAATTGTATGGCAGCATATGTATGTATATATGGAAGTGAAAATTAGATTTTATAGATCTTGTTATAAATTAACAGCCCGGGCTAGATTGTTAGGTCAACCCAACAATACAAATTTCTATTGTAGATTTGTGCATGTACTCAACTTTCATTGTATGTCTGTACAGGCAGCTGGCCATCGACTTGCCACCGTCGTGGCTGCACTCGTCACGATTGTGTCGGCCTTGGGAATTGCCTTTTATTTCGGGTGGCAACTTGCGCTTGCAATCCTTGCAGGTTTCCCCATCCTCATCGTGGCCGGATATGTGCAGATTCAGGTGGGGAAAAGCGGGCAGAAGAAGGATGCGGTGCTTATGGAAGAAGCTGGCAGGGTAAAATTTCTCATTTTTTCTAAAAAGGATATTAAAGTAGCTAAGTTAATTTTTATGGCACGTATAGGTACACATAAATTGTTGTTTTTTGTAGACTGCCAGCGAAGCCATTGCAAACATACGGACGGTACAAGGATTGTCCCAGGAAAGAGTATTCTTTGAAAAATATTTGGAGCATCTCCTCCCTGTTTATGTGTGAGTTTTTAGAAAATGAACCAATTAAAATTTTGTTTGTCCCGTTAAAATGACCCTGTATTTATTAATTATGCATATGTATTATATTGTATAACAGGGAAGCCCACAAGCAGGGATTGATCTACGGATTAGCATTTGCCTTCTCTGAAGCTGCCATCTTCATGATTTATGCTGCAGCTTTTAGATATGGAGCGTATTTAATTGAGGTTGATGTCATGGATCCCACCAGCGTCTTCCGGTTGGTATATTTTAATATTCAGTTAAGCTGATAAGATACTAGTACTTATAGTATAACAGTAAAATTTTCATTCAATCTTTATTCGCCCCACAGAGTATTCTTTGCGGTAGCGTTCAGCGCGGTAGCAGTGGGTCAAATGACATCGTTCATCCCGGACTACACCAAAGCAAACCTGGCGGCGGCTCTCATCTTTAATTTAATTGAAATGAAATCCAAAATTGACCCCTTTAATCCACATGGCGTGAGACCCGAATTGGAGGGGAGGATCACGTTCAATGATGTCATCTTTCGATACCCGAACCGACCGGACATGTCCGTTCTTCAGGGGATGAGCTTTGATGTACTTCCGGGACAGACCTTGGCATTGGTGGGTCCATCTGGCTGTGGCAAGTCAACTGTGGTCTCTCTCATCGAGAGATTCTATGATGTCCTTGATGGACGTGTGGTGAGTCACAATTAATAGGACGCAATATTATCTATACACGAGCAACATTTAGAATTATTTTTCCCTTCGTTGTAGATGGTGGATGGCTTTGACGTTCGCTCGTTGAATGTCATGCATTTAAGGAAACACATTGGTTTGGTGACGCAAGAGCCTGTTCTGTTTGACTGTACCATCCGGGAAAATATTGCTTACGGCTTTGCAGATGGCATTGAGTTTGTTACAGATGACATGATCATGGAGGCGGCAACGAATGCCAACATCCACAATTTTATTTGCAGTTTGCCACAGGTAATTACTACAGCTTAGCCATTCTGTCACTGCATGTTAACTAATTCGAGTTTGTTATTCCACTATTTATTTTGCTGGTGCAGGGTTACGAAACCTACGTAGGCGAGCGTGGAACACAATTATCAGGCGGTCAGAAACAACGAATTGCTATTGCCCGTGCCTTAATCCGCGACCCAAAGATTTTGCTTCTGGACGAAGCTACATCCGCTCTCGACACAGAAAGTGAAAAGGTGAGTTCCGAATGAAGTACAATGTCGAATGGGCCAGTATGGTCTTCTTTGCTATTCGTTAGATTCATATACATATTATATAATTATTTAATATATTTACCACAAATGAATTTAAAAATCTCAACTTGTGTTTTAATACTTCGGTTAATCAGGTTGTCCAAGAAGCATTAGATAAAGCCAGAGCAGGCAGAACGTGCATTATTATTGCGCACCGCCTCTCAACGATTCAAAACGCAGACATGATTGCAGTCGTGACCAAGGGTAAAATCGCTGAAATTGGAACTCATGAGCAATTGCGGAATCGGAAGGGAATTTATTACAAACTCACCAGAAAGCAGCAAATCACTCATTAAAGGAATCATTGTAACACAATGAAATTAGTCATATCAGCTCTGTGTAGCTAAATTTTTACTAATATTGTACAGTGGTTCTTTGTTAAATAATACGAGCTCCTTTATTCTTATGAAGCTACTTTGAAGGTTTCAATTAAAATATTGTAAATAATTATCATTTTGTCCTAAGAACTACGAATTAATTCTGTTCGAGTCGAAGCACATATAATAATCACATTCACAAAAGCCAAATTGGCTATTTCGCCCGGCGCCATCCCATTCGTCGCTTCTTCCGTCCCCAATTCAATCACAAACGGGTCGGATCAATATATTATTATACAGGTAAAACAAATTTGGATAACACTGGGAAGAAATCTTGAACATGTGGTATTGACTAAAGTACTTACAATTAGTGGTACTTTTGAGACACTTTGGCTGCTTTTCTACAAAAATATGTATAGTATTCACAACTCTATCTGACTTTCTCCTAACATTATTATTGCTAGTCGGTGTTTTTTTCGGACCAATAAGCTTTAGGATGAGCTCTTCTGCTTGGCTAGGACAATTATTCTGATTAGTAAAGGCGGTTTCTTTGTTCTGGAAAGTAAGCACAACTTCACCGGACACTGTACTGTTCCTCCTGGCTGATATCAAAAGAGCTAGCCACGGTTCCGAGGGTTGAGTTCCGAGACAAGTGTATACGTGGAATATTAATTTGGTTTTTCTCATCTCGTGCAGAAGATTGTTGATGTAGGAATAGTAAAAGTTATTATTTGATCGCCTTCCGAAATATTCTGATAGCTGCTCGTTATGAAGGCTCTGTAACAATAAAAAAAATTGTCAGAAAAGATTCTACATTGCAACCACACATAAATGCAGCATATAGCTAAATATAGGGATAAACTCAATTCCAACTTGACAACTGAAAATTATCCTGACAAAAATTAGATTCTTTAAAGCAGGGTGACTACTTTTGTAACATCGAATTTACTCGAAGTGGGGACATTTTCTGTTTTCTTGGCAGTACTATTTGACGTGTGTGATAGGCTGGAAGATGAGGTAGGGGTAGGCTCTGGATCCTCCGGGATGTATAGACCGACTTGACGATTTTGAAGTATATTGTCAAAATTTACAAAGTTGTGTATCTTCAAGAACAAAACATTATTCCATTTAATTTATATAATATGCAGAAATATTAGTTATTAATACCGACAAGTGTGAAGTAATAACAAAGACTTATATTGGTTATATGTTATACCTTGTTAAACATTTTCGTTGCATCTTTACCCGCACCTCTCATGAGGTAAGGGACACCGCCAGGGTGATAGTTTACATAATCAGTGACATCAAAAACTTTACCTGTAATCAAATACACAAAGATTGACAAATTTTAAATCAAAGATTAAGTACTTATACTCAGTTTAAAACAAAGAAAAAAGAAAGCAGTCAATCAAATCCCAAGTTGTGTTATACACAAACATAAGAATATTACCTCGTAAGACCATCCATAAATCCTCTTTTTTATTGTGTTTCTTCAGCTCATCCAACGAAATTATACGGTAACTCGGTGGTTTCTTCCGCTCATCCATTACTTTTTGCATCCAATGTGTCATGGAATGTCCAGGAGCGACGGCAATTTTCTTCCTCGCATATTTGCTTCCTGCAAAACAAAAAGATTCGCCATAGAAATAACAATTAACAACTAGCAATAAATACGAATTCATACAGCGGAGCTTAAAATTTTTGGTCATTTTCAAATTATTATCTTCATTCATTTCAAATCGATTTCATTCAGACATTCAAACTCAACTTATTCGTATTGCGGAAACAGGATTTTAAATAGAATTAGTTCCAAAATCAAATCAAGCATGTTAATTAGTTCAAAAATCAAATCAAAGATGTAATTTACCAGCTGCAATCGGGCTCGGTGGGGCTTCCTCGGAACTGTCCTCGTTGGGCCCTTCCCAACATTCCACAACAATTTCAGGAATCCCCGTTTTCGGTGCCATCGTCATGATGAGCACAATTGTTGGGAATTCCACATATAAATTAAATGTCAAATAAAAAATACTGACCACGTTCTCTCCCTAAAAACTCATTCAATGGCCAAAAACACCAAGACTAACACAAAACATACTAAAAAAGAACTAAATGTCCCTATTAGACCATAATAATATCAATTAAACTTCTAAAAGACGTGACTAAAGAAAAATATGAAATATTTTGAATAACTGGAGGCAGTAATTGATTATTCAGTAAAAATATTCAGAGAAAGGCAAATGTTGGAGGAGTAAAGGGTGATAGAAGGGGAAAATCTGCATTGGCACGGAAAACATGGAAAGATTGAGGGAGAAGCTGACAAGGTAAAATTGAGGTTTTTTTTTATTCAATATCGACAAAGGTCTAAGGTGTGAATTGTGTTTGCGTGCATGTTGACTGATTTTTCCAGGGCAGGTGAGATTCTGCAAGTAAATATGCAAAAAAAAATGTCCAGCCAGCAGTTCAAAGTCTCGATTTTCGATTTGAATTTCCCGCGCAGCCAAGCATCTGTTTTTCTCCAGCCTATAATGTTATAATACATACCCTAGCGCTCACATTTGCTGAAATAGATCGAAATTGAACTTGACTTGAACTTGAAAAGTTCAAGTTCATCCTTTTGTTAACAATTTAAAAAAACATGATTAATAAACTGAATTTCATTAACCAACCTGCATTTAGAGACTTATCCAGATTTAATAATATCCAGATTTGTATATACTGGACAATATGAGACTTTTGTATTTTATATTATTTTTTTTAACATTTTGTGTATATTTACTTGAAAAGGCACTGTTTTTATTTAGCATATCAATGAAATGAGCCTTGCGACCTAGTATAAAAAATATAATTAGAAACACCATTAATGCTCACGATTTTGAATGGAAGTTTAATTTCAAAAGATAAAGCTCTGGTTCAATTCCGAGTATTATTTTGGAACCTGATGAATCAAACTTGAAATTGGGAATGATTCAGCGTACGTTTTTAACTAAGGTTTGCCCCAATATCGACTTGGTTTAATTATTTTAAGTTACGATTTCGAGGTCCAAAGGAAAGTAGGCGATAACAAATAGCTCTATTAAAATTATGCTGAATCGGATTTTTTGATTCGATTCAATGCAAATTTGATTCATTCATTGAAAATTTGGTTCGAGTCGAAACCGTGAATCTAATCAAATTAATCCGGCTCAAGACGTAAATCGGATCATAAAATTTCACTGAAATTCGATTCATTCGATCCATTTAATAAATATAGTTTTTAGATGTTCGTCAGAAGCAGCGCAATAACCATCAAAATATTGCAGCAAAATTAAATCAACGGTAAATATTAGATCACGCTTACCCGCATTCATTTCACGTGACGAATTATTCGACCGCATTACATAGGTATATGCTTATTTACAAAAAAGTGCAACAAATGTGTCGCAAGAATATATTTTTTGGATAGTTTCAATCATGATTCGATTCAATCCATGGGCTTGAATCGAACCGAACTAAATCACTTATATCATGAATCGGATCGAATTGCGTGTTTCCATCCGATTCGGGCGCTTTGAAATGAGTCGAACTAAATATTTTGGATCAAATCGGATAGCTGCCGTCATAATTAAAATGCTAACTTGCTAACGTACAATGAATTGCTTTTCTGAGTCAAGAAATTTTACAAATAGGAAAATTTATTACAAGCATAACAAGAAAGCACCAGTTTGATGCAAATAAATTAAATCATTACATAAATTAATTAAATATTAAATCACGAAAATATAGTCATTGTCATTACTCATTCATGTCATTATTGAGTTATTAGTAACATAGTAACATTGTTATTAATAATAACAATGAAATTTGTCTTATCAGTTCTTCATAAAATCAAAGCATTAAATTAATTAAATATTAAATCACGCAAATATAGTCATTACTCATATCATTATTGAGTTATTAATAATAATAGTTGTTAATAATAACAAGGGTGATCACTCTGCAAATTTAATTTGCCATCTCAGTTCATTATAAAGCTTTTTTGTGTTAAATCTTGTACGTAGGTTGTTTTTCAAGTTTGGCTTATTCATACGAAATTACGTTTAAAATATTTCGATTATATCGGTACACATATAGACATTATAAATGCATGCATATTACACAATTATCAAATTATCATTACGGCACGTGAAATACATAGACAAAAATTAATTCAAGACTTATTTCATGAATCACTTAAATAATTAAAATTAAAACTGATCCAATCAAAGCACGAGCCTCCGCCAAAACCCCTTCCTGCGCCCCTTCTCTTTCTTCTCCTCCAAAGCGGCCTTAAGCTCCTCCAATTTCTGCGACAGATCCAGAATTTTCATATTTGCCGCCCTCAACTTCTTCCGACTGTCACTCTCGTCGTCACTGAGCCCACCCACGTCGTCCTCCAAAATGGGGCGCCACGTGCCCGGGGTACCATGAAAGGTCTCATTTTCATATGGCTCCGAATACAAGCGCCCTTCTCCATCCCCGTAAGTCTCCAGCGCTTCGCTTTCCAGCAATTCCTTCTCCTCATAAGCCTCCCGAAGCTCCTCCTGATACCTCTGTTGCGCCATCTGGAGCTTCTTCTGTCGGTTCCTAGTCCTCGTAATATTCTCCAGACGCAAGTGGCTGAAATATTCCCGCTCTCTCTGTAAAATCGGCTTCGCTTTCGCCTGGAAATGCCTTATCTCGGCGTGGCCAGCCTCCTTGGACGCCTCCAGGAGTCTCCTCTCCGCCAATTTTTGTTCCAGCTCCATTTTGATAGACGTTGGCTGGGTGGTTTGATTTCGCAAAGTATCGTTTTCCAGCCGGAGCTTCCGGATGTGCGCCTCATTGGCCCTGAGGGAGACTTCGTATTGCGCGCTCGTTCGCTGATTTTCCTGGTTGCGCCGTCGCAGTTCTGTATTCAGGGGTAAATAAGCGTCCTGGAACATGGTGGAGCAGGTTTCCTGGATCTTCTGGACATACTGCTGCATCAGGGCCTCTCCACCAAGCTTCCTCTCCCCCCTGTACGTGCGGATGGCCCAGCCCAGAAGATCGTCCTTGTACTGGAGGAGCTCGTCGTCCTCCACGCCGGCGTGTTCGGAACACAAATATTGACAGAACTCCTCCTTGAACCTAGCGATGACCCCGTGAGCGGCCACTTCATTCTGGAGTTTCGCCGTGGAGTCGGCGATCGTCTCGGCCCGCATGAATTCGGAGGCGGAGGAGGAGATTTCCTCTCCCCAAATCTCTACGTACGGTTTTAGCATTTCTGCCGTCACCCTTTGCCCTCCAATCTTCTTGGTAACCAGATGCCCCGGGGACATCATGAGGGTCACGAAATTCCGAAGTTGGTTCTGGAAGTCCTTGTCCGGAGGGTTGAGGGCGGAATTCTGGAGGAATGGCTTCCCTGGATGGGGCATGAGGAATGTCCCGAGGTTCGTGTAGCAACTCAAGATGTCCGACCGGGTCGTGATATTCTCCTTGGGGACATCCTCGGAAGGGAACATAGTGTCCTGATAATAGTTCGTCCCCCCATTGGAAGTGTCCTCTCCATGATAGCCAAGTTCGTACTCGGGACAAAACTCGAAATCTCGGAGGAGGAACATGAAATGTGGGCGCTCCTCCTCAATCACCTCCTCACTTGTAATGGCTTTTGCGTAGGAGGAGAAGTAATGGATGTTCTGGAGGAGATTCTCCTCGATCTTGCACTTGACGTTGTAGATCATGACGGAGGAGAGGAGATTGCTGAGGCCGTAGATGACCGCATTTTGCTCGAAGGTCGTGTGTTGGTCGAAGAGCCCTTGGCAATCCAGCAGGAGCACAGCCACCTCTTCCGTCCCGGTTTGAATTATGAATGGGTCGGAGTACAAATTAATTCCGACGGTATTCCGTTCCCGGCCACTTCTCCAACTGAATTGTTCCTCCGGAGGCAGCTCCCGCTCAAACCAGTCGGGACATCCCTGGAATTTAAGGTAGCGAATAAAGTAGTTGAGGACGTAGGATTTTCCCTCCCGGCAACTCCCGTTGATGGAAACAATCGCCACGGGCAAATCTCGGACTTTGTCCAGCACGGAAATGAAGGCGTCCTTGTCCAGTGTGAAACCGTGTTCTTTTAAATGAAGAATCTGGAGGGCTTTGCCCCCCGTGGGGGAGGACATCCCCGAGGGTGCGGGGGCGGGATAATACAAAATGTCCGTCTTCAATTGTGGGGCTGGGGAAGTTGCGACCGAAGGGATACTTTTCCGGTAGAAAGAAGGTTTAACTGCCACCATGGGCTTAGATTTCCTGGGAGGGAAATTCTGCTCCAGAAACTTGGACGTCTGGAATTTTTGCACCAAACCCTGAACACCTGCTGTGGGTGGATCGTCGTTATTATCTTTATCCATATTTAAATTTTTTATTTTAATTAATGCAAAAAAAATGATTCTAAAAACTGGAAATTTTTATTATCCACACCGTTTTAAGGGAATAATTAATACCCAGGTAAACAGGGTGTCTTGGACAGTATTTAATTTTCGAATGCTGCACCACTGCAGCCAAGGCCGACTGGGAGCAAGGAAGAATTAACGGACGGCTTTTGATTGTACATCAATTATAATTAGTCATCCAGTTAATGCCTGTGTGCATATGTCAATGGTAATCGCATTTTAACTCGGGGGAAGAGATTAGAATTTATTTAATTTGCCTTTATAATATGTATACATATATCTATAGGTATTTATCACGTATACATACATTATATACACATACACAAATATCAGAGATGGCCAAAATACATCGTATTTAAAATACATGTACAGTCAATTCTCTCTTTAACGGTTTAGCAAAAAGCGTATAAGCCGAGAATAACCGGTATTTATAAGGAAAACCGTTAAAAACAGTTTTAATGGCGGGGGATTCGAAATTACCGAAAAACCGGTAAAGCGTGTGAGAGCGTGGTCTAAAACCGTTATAGCAAGAGACATTTACTGGTCGAGGATTCAGAGTTTCCCCAGCATAACGAAAAAACTGTTATCGAATAATTGTTATCGAGGACGATTTTAGCATTGAAATGTGCTCGGGCGGGTTTGGGAACACCGTTATAGTGCAAAAACCGTTATAAGGAGGTCCGTTATAGAGAGAATTGACTGTACGGTGGAGTCATATAACAACTTTTTTTTCGCCCTTTGTATATAACATACATACATAGCATGTAAAGTACATATTTTATGTTCTATATCTATGCTAAATAGCATTTCCCTTTGTATGTAACAATATTTTTTCCTCTTCCCTTTAGTGTTGTTATGGACAGACTCCACTGTACATATTTAAATTACGTACTTAAAATTCATGTACATATTTGAAATGCGTATTTTTTTGTATTTTGTGCTTGTATTTTCAAATACGAGTATTTTCTACTAATACATGCATTTTGTAATTTGTACTTAAATACACGTGATTTTTAAGAAGTATTTTGCTATAATTTGCAATCTAAAAATTCACCTAGCAAAATACAATTTGTAATTTTTTATTGCACTCAAAAGTTGAGCGTATATATGATACGTATTTTAAATAAATAAATAAATAAAGTATTTGTATTTTGTAATTAAAATGCGTATTTAAATACATTACTATAACAATGAATGTATTTTGCGTTCAACTCAAAATTTACAATTGTATTTTGCAATTTGTAATTAAATACATTGAGGAGCAGCCGAATGTAATTGATAATTTGTATGTAATTAAAATCTCGGAGCGTGTGTGTATTTTGTAATTGGTCAGTTATTTGGAACTAAAGTATTTCGGCCATCTCTGACAAATATGTATTGTGTATGTATGTATATATTTCTGTATATCGGAATCCCGTGTTCATCAAACACTATCAAAGAGATCTAATGATACATTGGGGAATAAAACTGTTGAATCATCAAGACTTTGGTGCTGCCTGCGTGCATTCACGATTGCGTAGATTTGCCTTCTAATCACTACAAATTTTGTGTATATAGACCAGCGGTGCCCAACCCTGTGACCGCGGTCACAAGTGCGCCCACGCAGAGTTTTCTGTGCGCCCACGACCATGTTTAG